>PVJD01010553.1:0-53395 GCA_004026545.1 Mormoops blainvillei | reverse complement strand
ATCAATTGTGGAAGCAGCTCAGCAGGCCTCCCTGGAAAGGTATCGCGGCAGTGCCGCAGAAGACGTTTTGAGGCTTTTTGTCCCCCAAATACACGTGTATTTGGGGGACAAAAAGCCTCAAAACGTCTTCTGCCGCGCTCCAATTGAGCAATCAGGCCGTGCGTTGGCATGAACACAGAGGGGTGGATTCTCGGGGCGTAAGTCTGAGAGGAGGAAGCGAAAGTGCCGTGTGCAGAGGAATGCCGGGGAGTGTTAGACCATCCAGAGGGCACGTTGGGGAGGGAGTCATCTCGGGATCTAGATCTAGAGAAAGAAGTCTGAGCAGTAAGTACAAATCTGTTGTCTCTGGGATCCTGGTAGTGTTGGGAAACGGCTCAAGAGAGCTAGGTGTAATGAAAGCAGAGCAAAGGAGCAGGAAGCGGCTCCTGGGACACATCAATACCAAGGGGTTCGAGAAAAAAACAAAAGAAAACAAAAGAAAAAGACGAGAGAATGAGAGGGAGAAGAAGTCACATCTGATCAGGAACCTGGAACGTCCGCTGACTTTGAGAGAAGGAAAGGAAGCATCATCCCTTCAAGCGGTCATTGTTCCTTTAAGGGCCTACACATGAGGACTGGGTCAGAGCTAGGGCAACAGGACCTTCCTGCAAACACTGCCGGAGGGGATGGTGAGTAGAGAGTGCTAAACTTCAGTTAGGAAGTCTCCAAGGAGAAAGAGTGTATGTCACCGGAGATCAATTGTGGAAGCAGCTCAGCAGGCCTCCCTGGAAAGGTATCGCGGCAGTGCCGCAGAAGACGTTTTGAGGCTTTTTGTCTCCCAAATACACGTGTATTAATAAGTAAAGAACTGATGAACCATCAGAGTGCAGTGCAGGGCACCATGGGGGTGATGTGGAGGGAACCTCTCCTAACGAATGGGACACGACAGGAATGGGAAGGAAGAAGTAATACTTTTCTCAGTTTCTTTTACTTTTGAATTTGCATACATTAAAATTCACTCCTTGTGAAATCTAATTATACGGCTTTAACACATGCATAAAGTCTTGTGCCTGTCATTACCACCCTTATACACTCTAAAAATTCTCCTGTACTGTCCCTTTCAGCTACTTCCTTTCTTTATGCTGGCAACCAGTGACCTGTTCTCTATTCCTATCGTATTGCCTTTTCTTTTCTTTCTTTCTCTTCTTTTTTATTGAATTTATTGGGGTGACATTGGTTAATAAAATTATATAGGTTTCAGGTGTACAATTCTACAATACATCATCTGTTTATTGTATTGTGTGTTCACCACTCTCATGAAATTCTCCTTCTATCACCATTTACTCCCTCTTTACCTTCTACCTCTCCTCACTCCCCTTCCCTTTGCCTTTTCCAAGATATCATAAAAATGGACATGCACAGTCTGTGGCTTTTAAAAATTCTTTTAAAAGAATCTTCACAAAGCAAAAGTGTTTAATTTTGATGAAGTTCAATTTATTGTTTTTTCTTTATGGATTACGCTTTTGGGTACATTGGTAAGCACAACAGAGATCCCCTGCCCTCATGGGATTCAATACACTAAAATAGTATATTGAAGTAGACATAAAAATAGGAAAATGGGTGATTAAAGTAAAAGGAAATGGAATTTCAGCCTACCCTAAAGGCCCACTTGGGGAGAGTGGTTATGAATTTACATTGAAAGCAGCCAGCAAAGTTTCACATCTATTCCTCCAGCTTTATTCAGCTGCTCATATACCCGTGCAGATGGCATGCAGTCATGCATGGTCAGAGATTTGACTTAACTGGGTTAAGATTTTCACAAGGAGGGTAGAGTGGAAGGAGAATGTGGCAAGGGAATGGAGAGTATATATGGGAGACTAATTATAATAAATGGTTTGGAATCTCAACCATGTAAGGGGAAATGGAGAATCTGAGATAAGTGAAAGCAGCGAAAAAAGGATTAGGTTAATAGATTGGGAATTACAATGCATCAAAGGATAGTTGAGGTGGGAGCAAGGAATGAGATAGCAAGATAGAAAGTGGAAGTCAGTGAATGAGCCTAGAAATTGAGATTATGAATGGTGATAGAGGTCCATTTATTGGAATGACAGGGAATAATGAATTATTTGTTGAGAAGCATAGAGGGCAGAACTAATTGGGGTGAGGCAAACAAGGAATTAAGTAAGAGGCTAAAATTTGGGAAGAGTCAGGAAGACATTTCATTGTTCATGGATATGGAAATCATAAAGATCATTGTAAGCATAGTGTCAGTGGATAAGATACTAAACCAGGTACTGTCATCTTCCAGCAATTAGATGAGAGAATTTGGTGGCCTGGACATCTGTAGATGCATCCAAGCGGAGTGTATGAGATTCCTATTACTGCTGAAAATAATTACAACAAACCTATAGTTCTGGAAGTCAAAATTCCCAAATCACTTTAACTGCACTAATGTCAAGGCATGAATAGGGCTGGTTCCTTTTAACTGAACGATCTATTTCCCAATGTTTTTCAGCTTTTAGTGGCTTCCTGCATTCCTTGGCATGTGTTCACTAAAATTTCTGTTTCAATTGTCATACTACCTTCTTGTATTCTTTCCCCAAATCTCCCTCTGCCTTTCTCTTAAAATGCCATTTGTTATTACATTTAGGATACGTCTGACCTAAAAAATCTATGACACTCTCTCCATATCAAGATCCTTAACTTAATCATGTCTGCAAAGTCTTTGCCACATAAGGTAACAGGACCTGGCTATTTTGGGGGCCCAGAATTCATGATGGTATAGACTGAAGGAAAGAGCTTCAAAGAATCCTGGGGGCTAGGAGGAGGAAAACTTAATGGTCTGGAAGCAGCAACAAGGAGGAAGCGGGATACCCATTTGTACATCATAGAGGGCAAGGAGAGAAACCACTTAAGATGGATCGAGGAGCAGAGACATTAGGGGACAGTCAAGTTTCTACTGGGTCAAGCAGGTGGAGGGAACTTCCAGAGAAGGTTTTTGTGAGTATCGTGCATCGAATTTTGGGCATTGGAGAAGTGTTTGGGGGAGAGGGAAGGTGTGAGGTTGAGTCAGATTTGGAGTAGTCTCTGCTTTCTATGATCATTAAATATTGTTGAAAAATCTGAAGCCAATCTAACATATTTTTTCATTTATTGATGTCTTTTTGTCTGAATGTTTTTGTCCCCATATTGTTAAAATCCAACTGTAGCTTTACTAGATCCGAGTTGGTGTTGGCTACTCTGGGTCATATTTTCTAAGTGTTCAGTGTGCCTACTCAATATGTAGATATTGGGGCTTTTTCCAGGTAAAATTCTTTATATTGCACTTTGAAAATTTTTTAGTTCAGTTGTTTTGTTTTTCTTTTTTAGGTATTTTAATTATTAATATACCAACTGGAGCTGTCTTTATATGTCTTCGATATCTTCAACTTTCTTGAAAATGCTTTGTATCTTTATATCTATTTAATTACAATGACTTTTCTTTCCTCTATTTCTCCTGCTTTGCTTTATAGTTATATATTTGTGTGTTTCTTCAGATTTAGTCTTCATTTCTTGTTGTTTTCATTTTCTCATTTACTAATGAGTTCTGATAGCTTTTTAAAAAATGTTTATCCTTCTGTTGTCTAGTCATTTCATCTGAGATGTTCTAATTTTGATTTATGCTGTTTTACCAGAGCTTAGATAATTTTCTTAATTTCTTCTATCCCTTTTAGAAATAATATGCTACATTTATTTTATTTGTAGTCATATTTTTCTTAGTGTTTTTCATTATTGTGCTAGAACATAAATTGGATTATTTTATTTTTAATTATATAATATCTTTATATGGAACTTGATTGTAACTTTGTTTATTTGTTTTTACATGTTTAAATGAGAAAGCATTTCCTGAATTATTAGGAGGATTTTTGTATATGGGAGGCATGACTGAGGCAAAGTAGTTCTTCCCCTTCATAGCTCAAGAGCTTTTCTATCTTATCTGTCACCTATGTATATATTTATTGTCTATCACCTCTGTATATACATGTTTTAGCCACTTATACCTCACATCTCTCAGGGCTTAGCCTGATCTGATTCTGGTAGGTTTCCTGTCTCTATACCTGTATTTTCCAGAGCGCTACCAGTCTTGCTTTTCAAGGTGGTGATCTCAGTGTTAAACTTTCTACTCTGCTCTTCCAGTACCCTATGCTCTACTGATTCTTCTGCCATGCAGTATTTGAATGTTCTCCCCATCCCCGGTGTGAGTTTTGTTTCTGCAGCCTTACCTCAGAGTGGACCTTTCCTTTTAAAAGGGAAGATTTATTGGATATTTCTGCATTCCACAAGTGATTCGGCCTCTTCTGCATTATTTGAATTTCTTGTGTCTCCCTTAGTGATGCCCTGGAGTCTTTGAGCACTAACCTCTTGTTTGGAGTCTACAAAGGCGCCTTCAAAGTTCATTGGTGGTTCTCAAATTTATTCACATGTGGCTCACTCAGTGTTTCTGTAGTCTTCCTCTCGTGGAAATAGTATTTATTGATGATCACTGTGTTCTATGACTTATAACATCCCTCCATGTTCACCGTATCATGGTGTTACTTATCTTCACCGTAACACCAAATACCTGTTCGTGCTAGGAGACCTGTGCTGTTTTGGTCCCATCTGAATGTTCATGGGAAGTTCCTTATTATTTAGGTTTATTAAAAGTATCATTGGCTGTTTATATTTTGTCCAAGTGCTTTAGTTGTTCTTTCAGTGTTTTCGTATGAGGGTATTTGAGGGGATTATAAAAATTTACCACACTCTTTTCACTGTCTTTATATTTCCTCCAGAAACCTGGCTTTGCATATTTTTCCTTAAAGCTAAAGGATCTCTTTGTTTTCATTGTTATGACATTTTGTGATAGCATGCCTTTGAGTGAATCTATTTTTATGCTTTCACAGGGTACTTTCTGGACTCTCTCAAACTGTGAGCTCGTGTCTTTCTGTACTTTGAAATTCTCTTGAATAATTTAATTTGTTTCTTTACTCTATTTTCTCAGGTTTTTTTCCCCTGGAATATCTATAAATTTCATATTGAGTCTACTAGAGGTTTTCTATTTTTTTTACCCTACTATATTTTCCATTTTCCTATTTTTTAGGCATACTTTCCAGGGTTTGTTTTTTTTTTTCATTTCCTTCTTCCAACCTATCCACTGAGTTTTGTTTTTTAAATATTTTATTTATTTATTTTCAGAGAGAGGGGAAAGGAGGGAGAAAGACAGGAAGAGAAACATTGATGTGTGGTCACCTCTCACATGCACCCTAACTGGGGAGCCGGCCCACAACCCAGGCATGTGCCCTGACTAGGAATGGAACCAGTAACCCTTTGCTTCTCAGGCTACACTCAACCCACTGAGCCACACCAGCCAGAGCTCCTCTGAGTTTTCATGTCTACTCTTCTTTTAGTAAACCACGAGTGTCCATTTGCTGAGTGTTCCTTTAGGTAGCATCCTATGCTGATTCATGATTGCAGTAAATTATTTCTCTCAAGGTATTAATGAGAGTTAAGATTTATTATATCTTTGAAGCTTTCTTCTTCAGTGATTGTCTTCTTCTAATCCAAATTTCTTTTTCCCTGTTTTGGTGGTTTTCTGTCTTTGATTTCATAGATTTTCTTAAAATGTCCGATAATTCTGGTTGACAGCTCATATTTATAATTAGAGCAGTGAAAAGTTCATTGGAAGCTCTGAGTGGATGGGTGGGGCTTATTAATTTTGAGCTTCATTGTGGGATATTTCTTTGGGGAAAAGTTTGATGTCTGTATCTTAGAGTCTTTCTCTTGAGCTGTTCAGAGTACCCAAAGATTTTTTCCATTCACCTGCCTGGATGATATATATGTAGCTACCAGAATTTTGGAAGCAAAGTGAGAGAATACAATGAGGCTTTCCATATTCAATATATAAATTTTTACTTAATTCCTTGTATGTGTGGAATCTCCCAGGGCAGGGGACTTTTAATACTACCTCAAAAATTGTATACCCTCTAAAATGCAAATAAAAAACACACTGAGAGGCTACTTTATACCCACAGGATTAGGTGAAAAATACAGGTAACAAGTTTTGTTAGAATGTGAAGTTTGCATTGCTGGTAGGGATGTAAAATGGTTCAACCACTTTTAAAAACAGCATGTTAATTCCTTTAAAAAGTAAACATAGAATTATCATATACCACACAAATTCCCCTCCTATGTCTATTCCAAGGGAAATAAAAATATATGTCTGCACAAAAACGTACACAAATGTTTATAGAAGTTTTATTCATAATGTATAAAAAGTGAAAACAACCAACCCTGGCTGTGTAGCTCAGTTGGTTGGAGTGTCATCCTGTACACCACAGAAGTTGTGAGTTTGATGCCTGGTCAAGGCACATACCGAGGTTGCTGGTTCAATCCCGCACAGACGGGAAGCAACTGATTGATGTTTCTCTCTCACTTCAATCTCTCTCTCTCTCTCCTCTCTCTCTCCCCTTCCCTCCCCCTTCCTCTCTTTCTCTAAAATCAGTAAACATGTTCTTAGGTAAGGATTTAAAAAAAGTGAAAACAGACCAATGTCCATCAATGTCAATGGCAAAATGGTTAAACAAAATATGGTGTATACAGACAATAGAATTCTATATGGCAGTACAAAGGAATGAGGTATTGCTACATGCTGTAACATGAATGAACCTTAAAAGTGTTATGCTAAGTGAAAGACTCTTCAAAAAAGGCAAAGTGGATTAATCAATTTATATTAACACATAAATTCAAATTAATTTTAATTAATTAATTTTTGATTAATTTAAAATATAATGAATTTTAAATCATTTGATTAAATGATTTCTTTGAGCTGAGAGGAATGGGGGATTAGAACATGATAGTTAATGAATATGGGTTTTCTTTTGGGGTCATAAAAATGCTCCAAAATTGATTGTGATGGGAGTTGCACAACTTTATCAATAGACTGTACTATAAACCATTGCATCACTGGAGCTATACACAGATTTGTGACTGCTCATGGAGTGAGTGCCCCTAACCCCACGTTGTTCAAGGGTTAACTGTGTACCCTTTAAATGGGTAAATTGCGTGATATGTGAGTTATATCTGGAAGAACTATCAAAAACTTTACCTGTAGTTCTCTGCCAGTGTAGGAGAGAAACAGTAACCTGGAGACTTTAGAATGGAGAAGATCTGGTCTTAATGCTTTCTAAGCAAGTTCTTAACCAATTCTTACACTTTTGGTGCTAATTTAGTCCATTTTCAAAATATCTTATTCTGCCAGTTCCTCAGGTGTTCAGGGATCTATGTTTAAGTGATATCGCATCTTGAACTTTTTTACAGGTTTATGGTTCAGCTTTCCCAACGTGCTAATCTAGTTACAGTTGCCATGTTTCCATTTGGCTTCCAGCCACTAAAAGAGTTGCTCTACTTTTTGGTCTCATTCACTTTCATTTTAATCAAATTTTAGAAGGAAATAAAAATAATGCCTGTGTTTATTCAACACGTGATAGATAAAGGTCAGCACAGCAGCCTTTATCTGAAAGTCAATAGGCTACATTTGTTTGCTTTTTAAAATTTATTTTAGAAGGAGGCTTCAGTTCTTAAGATCTATCTGCTTTTATATCTATAAATATTCTGATATATGTTCAATTTTCATGAGCGGTATTGGTAATTTATAGGAAAAGCAATTAGGCAAGGTGGCTTAACAACTATACCAGAACTGAGTTACAATTGGACATATTCCAACAATATGTTAGTTGGGGAATGACATAAAAATATATAAATTATTAGTTAATTTAAGTGAAAACATTTAAAATTACCTTTTTAATTAACTTGAAAAATTTTAGGAAGCTACATTACTTCATATATTAATACATTCAGATACTGAGTAATTAGCTTTTGACTTCGAGGGGTTCTCTTTTCCTATGGTTAGCACTATAATTACTATAATTTCTACTCTGACATACACTGTATTCTGTGCAACACCTTCTGTTTATATTTAAAAGACAGTAGATGCCTTTTGTAAGGTTTTCTTTTTACATTCTCAGGCTCGGGAGTTTTCCCGGCTGCCATTTGCAAGGCGCACACGGGAGTGAAGGGCGGAGGTAAGCATCCGAATTATGTTTCTGTGGTATGTGCCTCTCTTTTATGACTGTTTCACCTCCAAATGCTTTCCCCCTGGTTCATGTATATAGTCTTCTCAATTCTTGGTATTTATAGATACCTATTTATGGTTATCTATGTATTTTGTGTCAGTTTATAATTCATATATTTTATTTTCAGAATTGCTTCATTTTAGACTCAAAGATCCAGTCAACCCTTTTGCAACTGTTAAAATTCTAAATTTCCTTGCTTAAAATCTATTAGACAATGAGGGGAAAATGTAAATAGTTAAAAATTGAATCTGAGGGAAACATACAAGTAGAAAAACTCACGCAAGCTTTGGTAGCTACTTTTTAGAAAGGATCACAGAGTAATTTTATTAAGGTTAAGAAAGATTGTTATTGACATGTGTTTAAGATAAAATGGTAACATTAAGGATATGTGATTATTTGTAGAGGAGGGTCACAGAGGAGATGACAATATTGGCCAAGTGGAGGGCAAAGGAAGAAAGTAATCATCAGATGAGAGGGCAGTGGGATTATGGATCGTTAGGTCTTAAGTTCAATGAATTTAAGGAAATAAGAGAAATAAAAACTCTTTGGGGAAAAAAAGGGCATTTACCGAAAGAGGTGAAGGGATACCATACAGAAAACTGAGATGACATCTGTTGGTAAGCATGAGAGGGAGAAAAATTGTGGAAACAATTAGGCTAGAATGCGGTGAGAAAATTCAGACCGAGTTACAAGAGGTAAGATGTTGATGGTCACTGGAGAAAAATGGGAGGATAGGATCCTTAGGGTGAGAAAGTGTGATGATGAGATAATAAGAGATGATTATTTATGGACTAGGACCACAACAACTGAGAGCAAAGGGGCCAATTTCCTGAGAAATGGTATGAAGTCTATATGTAGGTGCACAAGAAGTATGACTCTTGTGGGTCCTTGACCACACACTGGCATTCTATGGTATCCAGAGGGCGAGTGTGCTATTGAAACGGAAATAGCTTCAAAAAAATTCTAGAAAACTTTTCCTTTGCTTATGCCTGTGAAATTAGGCCAGGTAAATCAGTTGTCCCGGTACACCAACGTTGTAGCTTCGATCTCTGATCAAGGCACATACAAGAATTCAATAAATTGAAACAACAAATTGATGTTTCTCTCTCTCTCCCTTTCTCTCTCTCCTCTCTTTCTCTTTTCCCCTTCTCCTTTCTCTTTAAAATCAATAAAAAATAATTTAATTTAATTTAATCTAATTTGCAGTATAATTTTCTCCATGACTAAGCTTTCCCGTTATCATTTTCTGATTGAAAAGCATGGTGTAAACTATATTTTTAAATATATGCCTATTGATTCATTCATTATAATAATTTGTTGCTGAAACCGAACTCCTAGTCAGTGGAAAAATGTTAGCACTCATGTTTCCTCTACAGTAGCTGTGGCTCCGGACCCCAACTGTAGGTTGAACCCTTTGGATGGAGATACATAACTACTTTATTTTATTTTTTGTAGTAAAGATTTACCATGTTTGCTCAGAAGAGCAGCATTTCAGGTGCAGGAGTATGCTCTGCTGTGGTGCAATTCTACACTCATATTAAATCCAGGTGCCCCCTAAAGTGTTACAAGGCTCTCCCAGCCACCCTCATGAAAAGCAGAGAGCGCGTACACTTCCAGTTCCAGTAGCACTCCGTCGGAGAGTATATGTAAATGCCCATGCTTTCCCTACCTTGTATTAACTACCTCTGCGTGGATCCATAAGTTTGGTAGCCCATCACCATTAGTAACTTATTTCCCAAATCATGTGTAATCTCCAAGAATAGAAAACCACACGATAAAATAAACAAATGATCCCACACATATTTCCATTTATCCTCTAAAGTACCAAGCCTATGGATATAAAAGCAAAAAGAAAAATGCAATATGACATAATATAATAAAAATACAACTATATTAATGGAATTCACTGTGTAGTAAATTTCTTTAGTAAGGTATTTGTTAAGTGTCATTATTAAGTGGGAAAATGTAAGAAGAACATTTTATAAATTGTTTAGAAAATATGGTAATGGCCAGGTGCCCAATGAATCTGTGAGAAATTATTCAGTTGTTAAGGTGAATAGCCTTATATTTATATATCATTTTCCATACTTTGGCAACTTTGTCAGAAAATGATGCATACTTTATTTGTTTTATGAGATATTTCTACTATAAATTACTATCTCAATCTTTGTCTGTTTGTTAAAATAGCTAAATGTGTGTATTAAGTCTCCATGTTTATTGCTAAATTATGACTCCACATGTCTTTTATACTTTAAAACACATTAGATTTCTGCATATTATTTCTCTGTCAAGCAACAATTGAAGGCTAATTATTGAATGAAATTTTAGGATTATCATTATATTATATTCTATAGATACTGAGCCCCATCATTCATCACCTAGACAGGCATAATACCCCATGTCAGTCAATAAGTTCATCACACAGGATCAGCTATAATACTTCATAGATTTTGACTCTGAATTACATACGGAGTCCTTTACATGAACTTAGCTAAGTCAATGGAATAGTTCCCACAAAGCTTTTGGAGTTCAGCTCTGATTTTGTAGTTGGGATAATAAGCTAGAGTCTATTGACCTGTTATGGTCTGAATTTTCATCCCCACCACCCAATTCATATGTTGAAGTCTTAATCCCCAACGTGATTGTATTTGGAGGCAGGGCCTTTGGGAAATAATTAAGGTTAAATGAGGTTATGCATAGCATTGTAGTCAGTCAGTTCAATGGAGTTAAGACCATGGTAAATTTGAGGTCAGGTATCTCTCTGTGAAATCAACTTCATTTTTATTTAGTTAAATACAAAATTTCCAGTCTCATATTATGGGCTGCATCTGCTATCTCTTAATTTTCAGGATTTTAAAAAGTTATTTCCTTGCCTCTGGAATAGACTTCTAGAATTGACTTCTGAATTTTGTTAATTATAGCAATGCTTATTTTAAGAACTTTTACACAATAATATATTTAATTCTAAGAAATTTAGAAGTCCTCCAGTCCCATCACTTACACTAACTGCCCAGGTGTGTCGGAATCTTGCTGCTTGGGGGGAAAGTGAGAACGGAAAGTGTCTGTGGAAACCATCCTGTGGAAATCCCACCTCTCCCTGTGCACTTATTTTATTTTTATTATTTTTGTTTCCTTTTAATGTAAACAGAATAGACAAACATTAAAAACCCCCAACATGACACAAGAGAATCCACATAGATTTATATAGAGATATTTACAGATCCTTCCAAACTAGAAAGGAAAATGGGGCCTTTAGCTTCTCTTCCTACCACAACCCTGTCCAAAAGCCAAGTGCTGAGGCAGCTACCGGAGACCCTACAGTTGCTTCTGGGTGAAATTTAGCACAGGGCTGGAATGACATCAGAAACCCCCCCAAAGCAAAATCAGGATTCTAACTTCTTGGCCCTGGCCCTAACCCTAAACCCTCTTCCTTGACAAACTGACCTGCCACGGATTTGCATGTCTCAAGAAGAGTCGGTGTGATCCCTGAAATTCAGATGCAGTGGGCTCCCAGCCCATCGCAGCTTTTCCTAGCCTTGGGCAGAATGAGAAATGAGCTGCAAATAACCATGTTCAAGAGAACAGAGCAGGGAGGAGTGAAGGAAGGGAGGACCCCGAGCTTAGAGATGACTGCTCCCGGGCAGGAGGCTCAATCTGGATTCAGCAAAAAGCCTTGTGCTGGGCTGGGACGGCCCAGGGGAGCCGTGCTGCCACCTGGAGGGGGCTGGAAGCACTGAGGAAATGGACAATAGGCACTGAGGCACCTGGACATCACTTTTCCTCCTTAGTCCTCTGCCCAGGAGCTTCACTGCAGCAGCTCTTCTCAGGAAATGGGCTTGGAGAAGACTTCGCCTTCTAACCAGAGGTTGTAGTTCATCTGGAAGCCCTAGGCAGGTCCACTCGTCGGCCCAGGACACTCTGCAGGCAGTCGGCCAGAGATAGGAAGTCAGCTTTGCCATGGGCCCAGGTGTAGAGACAGGTGTTGAAGCATTCAGTGTTGGCATGGAGGGCACACTCCTCTGCTTGGAAGTCCCAAGGCCAGGCATCAAGATCATTATGGTAGACCCAGTTATCATTCAGCTGATGACACACCTTCCTGGTAGATGACAGCATCGTCTTCATGTTGCCCTTTTACCACTGTTGCTCCAGGTACTCGGTCTGCGCCTTGAGCAGCTTCAGCACACAGAGCTGCATCACGGCCTGTTTCACCTTCAGGGTCCGCCTCAGGATGGGGCGGGCACCTCCTGCATCAGCATCCTCGAGTGCGTCCATTCGGTCAGTTTGTTTAAGACCTGAAGTAGGTTGATACAAGCAAAAAGGTTCCTCTAACAAAAGTGGTTATTGTCACCAGCTTCCAGACTCTTGGCAGTCAGCTCTGGCAGTTCACACACCACACAGGGAGGATAATCCAGGACAGAAATGCTGTTCTTGTCAGTGATGTAGAACATGACGTTTTGATTGAAGAACTTAGGATCAAAGGGATGCAGTTGGCAGATGCCAGGTGCTGGGCCATGTACTCGAACTGGGAGATGTGGTTCAACTTAAAGTGCTTGAGTTCCAGCAGCAAGACAGCAGCAATGGCCTTAATGATGACGTCTTTGTGGAGGTTCACACCCACAGTGAGCTTCACATGCTCTGCAACATTGTGGTGGGCATCTCCTCAGGCAGGACATCTTCGAGGAAGTTGATGGAGTCTGTTTTGGCCTTTGAGATGGTAGCTGTGCCAGCAGGATCTCTAGCCGATCCATCATGTGCTGAGGCAGGCTGGGAGCGGGCCTGGGTAGAGGGCTTCTGTGGGGACTTGCTCAATGTCCTCTTCTCCCCACACCCCCAGAGGAGCGCGAAGGTACTCCTTCTGTCTCTGCACCTGGTCCTCTGCAATGGCCATGTCCTTGGGCTCTTTCAGGGTCTTGATGCTTTGATGGATTGGCCTGGGCAGCCCCGCCACTGTGCTCGTGTCACTGCCTAAAGTGTTAGCTGTGAGTTTGCGGTGCCTGGGCTCAAAGAGCATCTCAGTCTCTGTCTCTCTGTCTCTCTGTCTCTCTGAATTTGGGTGCTGATGGGAGCTCCTTTGGGCAGATAAAACCTGTCAATCTGGGGATGCTTTCATGGGGGAAGCATCACCTTGTCCCACTTGAGGGGAGTATATCCCCCTCGAGACCACTGTCCTCATCATGCTCCTCTTCCTCTTCTAGAGCCATCGGTCTTATAGGGAATCCATTGTGATTTTGTATCTTTAGCTTTCAGTTTCAGGAAAGGAAGATGATTACTGTGATTATTTTCCTTCCCAAAGGAAACTTTCTTTTTTCTTGTTAAGGTAATACTGTTGGTCCTTTAAATTAACACGGATTTTTAAAAACTAAACAGCATATGGGCTTTGGGCTTTGCTTCTGATATTTTTTCTTCACTGCATGCTAGGTTGGGAAATAGTGTAGCAATTTGGGCGAATTTGTTACTTTTTGTAAACTGAGATTCCTTCTTTGTAAGATGGAGTGCATACTATCAACCAACTAGGGTTCCTGTAAGAGTTAAATGAGTTAATGACATGTAGTAAGGGTCCATTACATGGTAGATACTTTACAGAGAAATTAATATTAACCATGCTACCCTCTGTCCTCTTCCACCATCACTTTTAATGGGATATGACAGTGCCAGAAAGCAAATGGCAGCAAAAGAGTTACATATTGTACAGTCTTACAACTCGCTAAAGTTTCAAAATAAAACCTTTAATTTTTTCTTAGGTTATTATGTGAAATATTTGGATTCCTTCCTGCTCCCTCAGCTTTGACCAGAAAGTCCCCAAATGATGAGTGTGATAGACCGCAGCATGAAGAAGCCTCTAGTGGAATTCAATTTTTCGTGAGTAGTTAACACAGACCATTATTTTAGTGCTCTAGGCATACAAAATGAAATACTTTATGCTTTAAAATTGACAGTTTAGTTCTGGACTATTCACATATTGCTTTACTCTGGTGGGAGTCAGGATTTGATGCTCAGCTTCAATTGTAAAGCCACAGTAAAAGTAGCAACACTGGGCTCAGATCCATTTACTTTGATGCATTATGAGTGACTCAATTCAATTGAAAATCACCACCAGACATTGTTATTAGATAAAGTTGTTAAATGATTTTCTATAGCAGCAGTGACTTATGGGTCTTGTGTGCAACATAAAAATTTTAATGAAATGGCCATTTAAAGATTACCATTATAGTATATCATGTAGTCCATGATTAAAACGTAAATTATTTTTACATAATAAACCAAGATAAATACAAGGTCTGGGATTTTAAATTGACAACCAAAGAAAGCAAATGAGTGTGTATTTTACTAACAATATATTACAACATAAAATAAACAGATATCCGATAATGACTATGTACTGTATACCACTGAAAAACTATTTTATGTCAAAAAAGCAAAAAATAAGGTAGAAATTTAGAAACAGGGCATGATTTTTCTCTACCATGGATTCTGAGATGCTTGAAGTTTTGATATGTACAGAAGATCTCCAGAATATAATTTGAGTCATATTGGGCAATGTTGTAGACTCCTCAACATCCATATCACTCCAACTGGTTAGTCTCCATCCATTTTCATCCCATTTTTTCTGGCCAGTTGTAGGAGCAACTTGGCTTCGCTAGAATGTAAGCTACATGAGGGCAGGAATTTTTACTGTTTCATGCACTGATGTATCCCTATGACTTAGAATGGTGACAGGCCTATGGTAGATACTTGATAAATAATTGTTGAAGAAGGAATGAGAGACAGAGAAAGGGAAAAAAAAGAGAGTAAAGGGGAAGAAGGAAAGGAGGAAAGAATAGAGGAAGAAAGAAAGAAAAGGAAGAAAGAAAAGAAAGAAGGACCAAGAATGATATAAGAGAGAGGATTTCTTGGGGTTCCCAGAATCAGTCAATCACTATCACTGTCTCCCTACCTGATGTGAGCAAGGACAATTCGTTTATATTGGTCCTGGTATCCACTGTAAGACCATAAAGACAATTAGCCATAGGAAGGAATTGATCTCATTATTTTGGAGTAAAGACATGGAAAGAACATAAATTCTGATGACAAAGTTGAGTATTTTAATTAACATTTCTACCCCTGAACTTAATTATAGTGTGACAAAATACATTTTATCTTACTTAACCTGAGCGAAGCAGAAGTTTTGTTTTTGTTTTTGTTTTTGTTTTTTGCAGCTTAACAGTTTCTAACAGATAAAATCTGGATTTCAGAGTTTGGAAACAAGATACTGAGGTTGAAAACCAGTTATTTTACTCATCAGAACCCAATTCGGCACCTGTAATGAAGTTCTCTGTAATCAGTAATAAAAATAACAATAGCCTTATTCTTTGACACTATGTGTCAAGCCCTGTGCTAATGTTTTACACACACTAGATCCCTATGCTAGCCATACTAGGTAGATATTATTATTGCAGTTTGCATATGTGGAAATTAAGGCTGTAGGAGGTTAAGGAAATTTTGTAAGATACATAATGATTAGGGGTTGATCTAGGATATTAATCTATGGGTATTGGACTCTAGAGCTCAAGCTTTGTACCCTCGACTGTACTCACACAAGCCTCACTTTTAGAGACCTGCCTTTTAAAATTCATATGATCTACCTAGAACAAAATAAAAAATTAGGGCTCAGCTTCTCTCCATGTAATCCTTAATTTCCAACTTTTTTTCTGGTAGTGTAAGTATATGCTTAATTACTCAAAATTTCTAGTTTTGCCATTCTCTATGGGCATTTGAATTGTACAAAATGGTGCTTCAGTGCATTTCTGTGTAACATCATTGGTTTGGAAAATTTGGTATCCAGAAAACTTCCAGATTGATGACAGATGCATAGGTGAAGAAAATTTTCAAACCAAACACAATGATATAGTGGTGACCTGGAAGATGCATTTTTAAAAGGGAACCAATATCTATCTGCTATTTAGAAAGTGAAAAGAATACAGAGGTTTAAAATAATCTTCCTAAGCAAAATATATCCACCTAGTTTTTTTTTTTTTTTAATCTAACTGTTTTTGAATAGGGAATAACAGTAAACTAAAAATCAGTGTTTGGCACTGACTGGTGTGGTTCAGTGGATTGAGTGCTGACCTGCAAACCAAAGGGTCACTGGTTCAATTTCCAGCCAGGGCACCTGCCTGGGTTGCAGGCTAGGTCTCCCGTAGGGGGTGCACAAGAAGCAACAACACATTTATGTTTCTCTCCCTCTCTTTCTTCCTCCCTTCCCTCTCTCTAAAAATAAATAAATAAAATCTTTAAAAACTAAAAATAAAAAATAAAGTCAGCATTTGTATTAACTGCTGTTAGCACTCTCTTAATATTTTTATCTTGCTTGTCAATTATTTAGTCTCATTCTCTGATTTTCACAGAGGAGAAATGTGTTACTACATGCTAATGTTAATTTTTTAATTTAACTAGTTTAATTTTTTATTAGCTCTAATATTTTTCTAGCTTTCCTTGATAATTTTATCAAGAATATGGCTGGTTTTTACAGTGCTAAAACTCTATTCATGTCTTCGGGTAACAGTTTTCACAATATATCAGGCAATGTGAAAGGCATGGTAAGAAGCAGATAAATAAGACACGGTTCCAGAGATAGATGCATGGATAGACATTGAAAATGCAAACTGTTAAGACCTACAAGAGAAGGAAGTACAAAAAAGTGTTAGAGAAATCCAAAGAGTGCTTTATCCTGCTCAGAAAACTGGTAAAATATTACTTGAGTAGGTAATTCCTCAGCTGAGCCTTAAAAAATAAACAGAAGCTTGGTATGTAGGAAATAGAGTGGAAGAAAGGAATGATACCTGGGAGAGGTGGAGGAGTATGTGGAAAGGCATGAGGGAGGAACAGGAGGATCTTCTGGAATGGTGTATTATAGTAAATTAAATCCTCATAAGGGTACTGTGAGTTCATGTAGTTATTCTCACATTATCGATGAAGAAACTAAGGCTTAGAATATTTAAGTCATTATTATTTGCCCAGTTCTTTGTTGTTCACTTTTCTTTAGTTCATCTTTCTTTGTTTATGAATTTATTATATAAAACTCTGTCACAATTATTCAGTAAATGCCTGTTGAATAAATACATGAATCATGGGAACAAAGAATGTCAGCTTTATTTATAATATATAATTTTAACAAAATTTTATGTGATTTCATACAGTTTCCCAATATGATTAGAGTTCACATCAAAGCAATTCAACTTGTGATAAAAATTTAGAAAACAAAACCTCTCTCAGTATTTCAGATAAAGGATTGGTTACAGAAGAGTTAGAAGGTTTAGAAGAGCAAAAGGAAGAGGAGAATTTCCTAGAGGAGAAGAAGAGGACACAGGAGAAGGAGAAAGGAGGGAAAGAAAAGGGGGAGGTTAAGGAGCAGAAGAGAAGGAGAAAGGGAAAGGAAGAAGGAGGAGGATGACACAGGAAGGGGAGGAGAAGGAGGGATGCTGAGACTAGAAAATGCCAATGAGTACCTTTTCATATGTTCATGTAGTTTGGGTTTTCACTTTGTGAATGTGAAATGCTGTTTAAATAATTTGCCCATTTTTATATTGGGTTTCTGTCTTTTTGCATTGATTTGTAGAAGCATAAAACTTCTTTATATATTCTTCATGCAAGCTTTTTTAAATTATGAGTTGCAAATGCCTTTTCTGTCTCTGTCTTTTAGCTCCTTTTTGTTGTCTTTTGATAAATAGAAGTTCTGTTTTAATTGAAGTAGAATCTATCAGTTTTTCCTTTGTTCTTTCTGTCTTGTTTAAGAAATTCCTCCCTCCCTGATGTTCTAAAAACATTATTCTATGTTATATCCTAAAAGCTTTATAGATTTGACTTTCACGTTTAGGAAAATAACCCACCTACAGTTAATATTTGTTTTAGCTGTAGAACATTGGCAGTGTCCATTCTGGAAAACAGAAATCAGTCCAGGTGCTCCAACATACATTTATTTACGGAATCTATTAGAAAACAGTTGGAAGGACTGAAGAAGCCAAAGGAAGACAGAGGAGGTCTCTAGAGAAGCAAAAGTGAGAAGGAGTTGTTACTCCGAGGTCAGGAGGCTGCATAATACCCCTAAGTTGAAGCCTGTGGTTTATCATCAGTGAAGCCACTAAAGGTTATGCTGCTACTACTGATGCTAGAACTGAACAAAACACCAGGAACCCATCCTCCCGCTGATGCACTGAGAACTGCAGCAGCTGGCGATCACCTCCAGTTTCCTGACATTGCGTTGATGTCATTTCTCCAGATAAGGCCAAGAGGAAAAATAAACACTGGCTGTTCTCTTCCTGATTTTTAGTTTCCAGTGCTTCTCATGGGAAGAACCTCACAGAAAACAAATGAATACTATTGATATGATTTTAAAAAACAAAAACATCTTGTCTACTTTTGTTTTTGTTTTCATGGGCAGGGTTAATTTGAATGACCTAGTCTGCCTTTTACTAGAAATAAACTTTTTGATATTTTATTTAAGTAATTTTTTAAATGAATTGTAAATGCTTACTGACTTATAATTTTACTCATTTTCCATTCTATTGGGGAGGTATAGAAACATCATCACTCTATTATCTGTTTAAGTGATATTTTTTCAGTAGAACAATACACATATTTAACAGTTTATTAGACTTTATTCTATTTTATTGTCTTTCCATCTGTCTCTTCCTAATTCATCAGCCTCCATGGTATCAATCTACTCTCTTGATCTTAAGATACACATTATGTCTATGAACTACCACAACTGAGCTAGTAGTTGAGATACTGTATTTTGAACTACAACTGAGTATAATAAAAGTCACAGATGTGTCCTTATCCTTTGGTAGAAAAAGCCCAATTTTATGTTACTTGCATATCAACTTTTTTTTATTCTTCTGTTTCACTTACATTTAATGCTGACACATTTTTCTTTGTCTTGATACACTTTTTGACACTTCTCCCTTTATTTCCTAAAATATATCAGCAATTCCTCAAATGTCATTTTATTATACATCTGAGATTTTTACATTATCTCAAAAAATTGAGATCTTTAGAAAGAGAAATGTATTATCAAGACATACATTAGAAAATTTCATTTTAATTAAAGTTCATATTGAATAATACAGTGTTTTCCTTCAAAAGGTACTAAAACAATGCAGGTACAGTTTACTTAATATTATCATTCAACTATCCACTGTTAGCATTAAAAACACCTGCCAGAGCTGCACATTAGTTGTCAGACTATGATAAACCCAGCAAGTAATTCTTAAGTTAACAACGACTTCTTCTGACATATCTTCTCTTCAGCTTGTTATTAATCCATTCTCATATCAGACTTGACACTGACACTGTGGGAGATGATGGCCTCACTATGATCATTTACTGAAGCTTCTGAAAGAAGTGGTAACACCGTGTACATATATAGAAAGAACACATTTCATCTGAAGATTAAGATGCATTATAAAAAACTGTCTGAGTGCCTTCCATACTTCAGAGAAGCATTTATCTTGCTTGCAAGATTGCGGGTTGAATCATTGCCTGAGAGAAAAAAAATCACAAGCATACAATATTGGATACCACTACTCCATTACAGTTAATTGTTTGTTGTGCCTCTTTCAACCTCTCACTTATAATACCCAGTGCAGTTGACTTAATCTATTTGTCTTAAAAAAGAAAAAATGGGAAAAAAAAAGATATTCCCTCTTGGAGTTTCTGGGTTAATTCCAGTATTTAAAGCCCTATTTTACTTATTAAATACAATAAATTTTTAAAATTTATTTATTTACCACTTACTAAAATATTAAATTATGGTACAATTTGTTTGTTTATGATTGAAATTCCATCATATTTAGCTGAATATTTAACATCAATGGACTGCAACTGGCCTGTTCTTG
The DNA here is from genome assembly GCA_004026545.1 of Mormoops blainvillei. Classification (NCBI taxonomy): domain Eukaryota; kingdom Metazoa; phylum Chordata; class Mammalia; order Chiroptera; family Mormoopidae; genus Mormoops; species Mormoops blainvillei. The sequence continues at coordinate 33,396 of PVJD01010553.1, read as the reverse complement.
ACATTTGCATCCAAATTAACTGCACTGTCCAACAGATAGGAAAGGTTAGCTAGAATCATTAATGGATTGGCTTAGCTATATTTTCATCGCAAATATCCTCAAGGTGTATATTCATTGTAGGCAACTGTCTTCTCATGAAGCCACAATGGATCCTTCATCCCTTTCATTGAAAGAATTGTAAAAAAATGGAACTGCCTTTTTACCCAGAGATATCACTGCTGGGAATATACCCTAAGAATCTCAAAACACCAATTCCAAAGAACTTATGCACCCCAATGTTCATTGCAGTGTTATTTACGATAGCCAACATTTGGAAACAACCTAAGTGCTTCCATCAGTAGATGAGTGGATATAAAAACAACAACAACAACAACAACAACAAAACCTCACGATGGAATACTATGCAGCAGTAAAAAAGAAGGATTTCTTAACTTTTGCAACAGCATGAATGGAACTGGAGACTGTTATGCTAAGTGAAATAAACCAGTTGGTGAAATATAAATACCATACGATCTCACTTATAAGTGGGATCTAGTCAACAAAATAAACTAATGAGCAAAATAGATCCAGAGACATAGAAACATGGAACAGACTGACAGACTGACATGGAACAGAGAGGGATGTGGACACTGGTTGAAAGAAGGTAAAGGGATTAGTCAAAGAACATAGATGCATGGCCCATGGACGTGGACAATGGTGTGGGGATTGATCGTGGGAGTGGGGGTGGGCTGGGTGGAGAAGGGCAAAAGGGAAAATATTTGAACAGCTGTAATAGCATAAACAATAAAATATTTAAATAAAAAATAAAAAATAAAAAAAATTATTAAAAACTAGAAACATCAATTTCCTAAATGCTGACTTGGCATCCAAGGGTATCTCAAGTGTTTTTTTTTCAACAACATTTACTGAGTGTCCTTATGTGCCAAGCATGGGGACTACAGTGACAAACAGGACTGTGGAGTCCCTGCTTTCAAGGAACACAGGGAGCCGACTTTGCCATCCCTCAGAAGCATAAATGGGTCAGCAGAAAGTTATACCTGAGTCCCAGACTGAAATATAAATGGGGGAGGCCTTTCTTTCTCATCACTTCTTCTCTGGTCCCTTCCTTATTCTCCTCTTATTAGCATGGTGACAGGTGGGAAAGATGAAACTCAATGGCCTTTTCATCTTCCTCTTCTTTTCTAGACCTCTTCTACCTTTTAACTCCCACACTTGGAATTGATGTGGCAATGACATCTAGTAACTGCCCCATAAAGAAAAATCAATGAGGCAGTATGGCATCTCCAAACAGTACTCCCAACCTTAACATGTATCATGTGAAGATGCTTGTCAGCATGGAAGCACTTTATCTGCCCTTCCATTCTAAATAATAACTTCGCTGGGTAGGGTAATCTAGGTTGTTGGTCCTTGCTTTTCATCACTTTGAATAGTTTCAAAGTCTGCAAAGTTTCTTTTGAGAAATCAGTTGATAGTCTTATGGGAACTCCTTTGTAGGTAACTGCTTTTGCTGCTTTAAAAATTCTCTATCTTTAACCTTTGACATTTTAATTATGATGTGTCTTGGTGTGGTCCTGTTTGTGTCCATCTTGTTTGGGACTGTCTGTGCTTCCTGGACTTCTATATCTATTTCCTTCACCAAATTAGGGAAGTTTTCTTTCATTATTTTTTCAAATAAGTTTTCAATGTCTTGCTCTTTCTCTTCTCCTTCCTGTACCCCTATGATTCAAATGTTGGTACATTTGAAGTTGTCCCAGAGGATTCTTAGCCTATCCTTGGGTTTTTTTAAATTATTTTTTGTTCTTACTATTCTGATTTAATGTTTTTTCTTCCTTGTGTTCCAAATCATTGATTTGATTCTTTGCTTCATCCACTCCACTGTTGGTTCCCTGTAAATTTTTCTTTATTTCACTTAGTGTAACCTTCTATTCTGCCTGGGTCTTTTTTATGCCATTGATGTACCCACTGAGTTCTTTGAGCATCCTAATAGCCATTGTTTTGAACTCTGCATCTGAGATTGCTTACCTCCATTTTATTTAGTTCTTTTTTTGGAGTGTTGTGCTGTTCTTTCATTTGGGCCATATTTCTTTGTCTCCTCATTTTGGCAGCCACCTTGTGTTTGTTTCTATACGTTAGATAGAGCTGTTTTGACTCCCTGTCTTAGTAGCATGGTCTCTTGTAGAAAAGCGCACCAGTAAGTTGGATGGGGGAGAGTCTTAGGTAATCACCAGGGTGGGGTAACTCATGTGAACCAGGTTGATGGAATCCCCAATATGGTGTTGCCACTCTGTGACTCTGTGTGCAGGAGGTCTCAGAAAGGGGAAAGTGCCACTGCCTGGCCTTAGGAGTTTTGTCTGGGAGGAAGCTGTCCCTTAGCACTTGCCCTGATGCCAGACACTTCAGTTTCTCCCTGTATGCCACTGGTGCCCTTCCAGCTACTGCCCCAGGGAGAGAGTGAGTCAGCATAAGTCCTAAGTCCATTGTGGGCCCTTTAAAAGGAGATGCCTGAGAGTCCCTCAGTTTCTTCTACTGTGTCCACTCCCCACTGTTTTTCATAGCCAGAAGTTATAGGACCTTATCTTCCTAGCATTGGAACCCTGGGCTGGGTGATCTGGTGTGGGGCTGGGGTCCCTCACTTCTGAGGTATCCCTCCTGATTTTTATCCACCACATGTAGGTGTGGGACCGCTTGTTCTGCATCTCAGCATCTCTGTGTCTCAGCCTCTCCTACCCGTCTGGATGAAAGTGACTTCTTTAATTCCTTGGTTGTTGCGCTTCCATACAGCTCTATTGTCTGACAATTCTGGGCAATAGTTGTTTTGTAGTTTAGTTGTAATTTTTGCTGTGGTTGTGCAAGGATGCAAGCTGTGTTTACATATGCTTCTATCTTGACCAGAAATCACCTTGAATTTTTTAACGAAGCATCAAAATATTTCTCCCCAATTCTGAGATTAGAATGGATTTCAATAAACTCCTTAAGAGGTTTCAGTCCTGCCTTTCTCTCCCTAAGGAGTGGATAGTCATTGCAGTCAAGAAGCCATGCCATCCTGGAGTCTGCGGTCTCCTGCCCCCACCCTGGATCACATTCCATATAGTCAGGACTCAGAATTCTCTGCCAAATGACACAAGTCATCTTCCAGGTTCTGAGTGGGCCTTTTCCTCACTTTGTCCTCTCTCAGCAAGTATAGATTTAAGGAATGGCCAACTGGAGGCTGTTTGCCAGGGGAGAGCCTGTAAGAAGAGTGCAGGTGGAGTGAATGTTAGGACTGGAATGTTCACATGTGACAACGCAAGGCAAATATGTTATAGGACCATCCCCAGCATGGACGAGAACTGGGGCAGGTGGTGGGGGGCAGGGGGAAAATGGCCAGGGATCAAGACATCTAAGAAATGGAAATTTCAGGTTGGTCTTCCAGGTTATTATGAGTATATATTTGTTAAAGTAGAAGGAATTTATTTTATTTAACAACTTCTTAGCTTGATTAATACCTTTAAGTATTTAAACATGACAAGTGACCCTTTGTACTCTTTCTTCTCCTATATACAATGATGTACATTTGAGAATATTTTTGCAGAATTTTTAATTAATAAGCTAATTTTCCATTAAAGGAGCAATTGTTAAATAAAACATGGGAGGCATAAACTATAGGATACTATGCAATCATTAAAAACAGTTTTAGGTTTATAAATATTGACTTGGAAAATCACATGTTTATTGAAAAAAATATTGTAGAACCGATGATGAGTATAATTGCAGTACTAGGAAAACAAAAATAAAATCTAGGTATGCTTGGATAAACATAGAAGATAGTGAATGTTGTTTATACTCAACTGACAATATTGGCTTCCCAGGAAAACAGCATTGAGCTGAGGTAAAAATCTTTTTTTTTATTACAAACCCTCTATATTTGTTGAAATGTTATAGTAACTATGAATTCTTTTATAATTTTAATAATATATAACAGTGTTTTTAAAATGGTTCTTATACTGTAGAGTTATAGAAATAAGTACTATAAACCTTAATTGATTTCAAACAAACATAATTTACCTTATGCTGGATTTTCTATGGGTACTGTTTAAAACTATTTTCTCAAACAATAGCAACAGGGAGGAAAATCATTTATTGAATTCTTGGGTTGTTGTTGAAACACTAATCTTCACTGGTTTCCATGGCGATTTTACATCCCTCTTTGCTCCTCATACGCCCCCTCACTCTCCCCTACTTCAATAAGTAGCTTTATTTCATTGTCTTTAAGAAAGTGGAAGCCTTCGCATGGAGCTCCAAAAGGTGTTCTACCAGCAAACTCAGAAATGTAATGGTGCGTCTATTCTCTTTTTCCCCAATCATTACAGGGACTTCCTCCCTCCGACCCAAGACCAGTCCTTCCACCTGTGTCCTGGGTCAGTCTGATACTTTCTTGCCTTCAAAAAAACTTTTTCGTATATTCCTTTTCACTTTTATATTATCATATTTTATCTACTGGATTATTTTTATTATATAAATATGATAAATACCTATCATCTTAAAAAGGATCTCAGCCATCATTCCTCTGAAAGTGCTCTGTCATGGTTAAAAACTAAATTCCTGCTGCCAGATCTAAAGAACACCTTTATGTCCTTGTCTTCCTTAACCGTTTAGCACCATTTGACACATACATTTGAATTTTACCATTCCATACTCCTTGAAGATATGCTTTTTCTTCTGACTTTCTTTTTCTCTCCCTGAAAATTCCTTTTCCATCCCTTTTGCTAGCTTATCTTCCCTCATCTGATATCTAAAACTTCTGGTCTTCAAACACTTTCAAGGAGAAAGCACACAACTGTTTTAAGGTTAGGGTTTGAGTTAAGAGAAATCTAATAAATTCCAAGAATGTAATCCAGATCACTTGAGACACAGAGATCTTTGACACATGAATTCAACCATAGACTGTATGTTATAAAAGTAAATTTTTATAGCAGGATAACCATAGCTTTATAAATCTATTATATTTCATATAATAAAACATAAGTGGAAAGTTGTTTTAAAAGTTATGAGAGGCATTATTGAAAATGGAAAAGTCTTGTGATATTTCAAAATTTCTCCATCACTAGTTTTAAATTAATGATGGGCTGTGTCTACTGGCAAGACAGACAAATTATAATCTTTCCTTTAAACTAGATGTTGAATGAATATAGAAAAATAGATATGTTGGTGATAATTCCTAAAGCTGCAGTAATGAGAGGCACTGGCTTCTTGTGATTGAAGCCTTCTGCCACTGCTGCCTACTTTATGACACCAGTAGGCTGTTTTCACTTTTCTTTGACATTCAGCTTAATCTAGCGACTAGATTATAACACTCCTAAGACAAAGGCCTTTCAAATTTATCAAAATGGTTTTGTTTTTAAATTTTTCCTCTGAAATAAAGTTTACATTTAGTGAACTTTAATTTTTATCAAGATAAGCCACACAATATCATTACCTTATTAAATTTATATGAGAGGTGGTGCTTTCTCTTATTCCTTGTTCTTATAAATGTAATTTTGGCATCATGTCTAAGTTAGAAAATTTTCCTTCCACCTGACAGTAAGGCTCATTTTACTTCTTACATTAAGACAAATGGGGTGTTGCCATTTATGTCCCTGACTTTCCTTCTCCATATAATAACTAGAGCGAGAATTCAATGTCATTTAAGCAAACTTAAATGATTTGCAGTGAAAGATTTCATGTTAAGCAGATGCTAAGTGTTCAACACTGAGATTCTACAACCCTGAGCTTCAGCTTCTGACATGCTCCTAGTAACTCAAGTTTGCAGGCTTGAAATCGTCTTTAACCATTCTCCTTTATTTTTCATATCGAATGAGTCTCCAAGTCTCTTTGAAATGTGTTCTCTTTCTGCTGTTTCTTCTCCTCTATCAACAATATCCTCCTTGTTCTAAATCACATATCAGAAAGGATTTGTAAACGTAGACATCCTGTTCTCATTATTGATAAGAAATGAAATACCCTAAGACAGGCACTCACCCAAATATAGACTTGATTTAGGTTGCTGATTATTTGAGTCCTTTTTTAATTTTTTAATCAGGTTATTATTTTTGGTTTTGGTTTTGTTTTTGCTATTGAGTTTTAGGAGTTCCTTACATATTTTGGAAATTAACCCCTTATCAGTTACATGGTTTGCAAATATTTTCTCATTCTATAAATTGCTCTTCCATGTTATTATTTGTTTCTTTGGCTGTGCAAAAGCTTTCAATCTGAATAGTCCCTCTCGTCTGGTTTTGCTTTTGCTGCTTGCGCTTTTGGTGTCATACGCAAAAAATCATTGTCAAGACCAATATCAGGATTTTCCTTATGTTTTCTCCTTTGAGTTTTAAAGTTTCAGATCTTATACTTAAATTTTTTAAATCTATGTTGAGCTAATTTTCCCATGACCCTTGACCCTGACCCTTGGCCCGCTCCTTCAGCTAGGACATCAAATAGAGTTTCTCCTTTGTCAGGGCAAACCAATTGGTGCTTGCCAAAATACTGCACAGTAAGTAGACAAAAATTTAAGTTTTTTCTTTATTCCCTAATTCCTATATTAATATTCCTATATTAACTAGTAAATATTCCTATATTAACTAGTAAATATACAGTATTGTATTAGAAGATATAACAAGGGATTGTTGTTTATTTATTAATAACAATTAATAAAAGTTTATAAATTTTAGTAAAATGAGGCATTTGTCTTCAGGGTAGAGTTGTATCACTAACAGAAGTTATTTTGGGGGGTTGTTCTTTTTTTAAGATTTTATTTATTTATTATTAGAGAGGGGAAGGGAGGGAGAAAGAGAGGGAGAGAAACATCAGTGTGGTGCCTCTTGAGCACCCCCCACTGGGGGCCTGACCTGCAACCCAGGCCTGTGTCCTGACTGGGAATCAAACCAGCAACCCTTTGGTTTACAGGCTGGCAGTCAACCCACTGAGCCACTCCAGCCAGGGCACTAACAGAAGTTTTAATGTCCAAGATTATATCAAACTCTATTTAAAGCCAGGCCTGGCTTCTTTGAAAATGGTAGTGACTTACTTTGTGCAATCCCTTCCTCTCCCTTGGTTTTTGTTTCTGGCATCATTGGTACGGTCTTAGATTCATTCAGAGATAGGGCTATCATACGTTACCAGTTTGTCCAACAAGTTTCCATTTATACATCCTGTCTGGCATCCTGTCTAGTTGATGCTTCTTTGTATTTTCAGATTCTCCCAATTTGGGTGATAAGATATATAGTCACCATAGTGTTCGCTGAGTAGGTGAATACAGAATCCCTTGCTGAGTTCTCTTCCTCCCAAATGCGTGTGTCCCTCATGTTGCTTTTTCTCAAAAGTGTTGTTTTTAAGTATCTGATTTGTTTATTTCCTTTGTCAGGAACTGAGGGCTAGACCCACTAAAGCTGGGTTTCTTAGGCCTGAGAGTTCATATTTCTCAGCCAAAGCAACCAATGAGGTGAGAAATAGAGAAACCGAAGCTAAAGTTGTGCAAGAAGGCTAACATACAAAAAACCAACAGGGAAGGCTCAAGGGCAGAACAGCAGCAGCAGCAGCAGCAACAAAACCCTCTAACTGAAAGGAGAGTCAACAGTCCAGAATTTGACCTCACAGATGAAAACGTATGCAAAACATGGAGTTCTCCATGGTTTTTAACAAAAAAGAATTCTGTGTTCGAGACCTCTTTTAAAATAACCTTGACAATAAGCTAGGCAGTGAAAGACAGATACCATGTGATTTCACCTATAAGTGGAACCTAATCAATTAACAAGCAAGCAAAATATAACCAGCAACATTGAAATAAAAAACAAACTGACAGTAACCAGAGGGGAGAGGGGAGGGGGATGACGGGGAAAAGGAGGGGAAGGGACATCAAAGTACAAGCATAAAGGACCCATGGACAAAGCAGAATGTGGGAAGGGTTGAGGGTGGGAGGTGGGTGGGTGGGGCTGGGAAAGTGGTGGCAGGAAAATGTTGACAAAAACAAAACAAAACAAAAAGTGGTCAGGGGGAGGCTGGGAGTAGTGTGGGAAATTGAGAAGCCAAAGAACTGGTGTGTGCAGCCCATGGACATGGACTAAGAGGTGTGGGGATGATGGGATGGGGTGCAGGGCAGAGGGAATAAAGGGGGGGGGAATGGGACAACTGTAATAGCATACTCAATAAAATATACAAAAATAAAAATAAAATAAAATAACTTTAACACTATGTCACTCAGAGTTTTAATTTTACTTAAAAGGAAGAAAGTGTGTGGTGTTGGTCTTAAATACATCATCTCCATGGAAACTCCAAGCCTTCTTTTAAAAGCCTACAGACCTTATCTTGTAAAACTTCCTTAGTGGGCCTAATTTTCCAAAGTCTCCTATATGTTTGTTCAAGTAACAATTTAGTTTGTCACCTTTGTTATATTATTTAGTTATCCTTGGGCAAAGAAAACAGAATTGTCGGGACTAGGAGTAAAAATATATCTTATAGAGCGTTCTCTCATTTTGATATACGTTGTGGGTCGGTGGAGATGGTCATTTATCTAATTCTAGTGACCTATTCCTGCCTTTAGCTCGACATGTTATATTTCTAATCCCACTTGTACCTTAGCTCACCTCCTCAGGTCCTGGGGCTTGTACACAGAGAAGGATGTGAGAAACCCTTTCTAAATGCCAGCGCTGCCCGAGATATGTTCCTTGGCTTTCATAATTAATTACTCCCCAAAACTTCAGTTCCTTTCTCCCTCATTTCCCTTCTTTTTGTTTAAAAAATAACTCATGTTTTTAAAGTGAATGTTTTACTCTGTTCATCCTTATACTGACTATAACAGCTAGAATTTAAAAAATTCTGCTATGAGTACAAAGCAGCAGTCAGAATTGGAATCCAGCCATCACACTTACTTTTCAGCTACTTTACATCTTTGCTCTCCCTATTAGCATGTTTTCCCTCGGACACTCATTCTGGCTTTCTCCACTGTGGTTTCTTTACAATCATCCAACACAAACAGAATACTTTTTGAAGCATCACATAGTCAATGAGTAAGTTTTTTTTTGATGGTCAGTTTTGTTTCTAACTTCTTCCGTAAATAATATAAATGCGGGAGCTTTCAAATGCAGCCCTCTCCACCTTCACCCCATCAGCAAATAACCCTCCTCTCCAAAACAGTAAGAACTGTTATATGAGTTGTAAGATAATGACAACTACAGCTAAATTTCCGAGGTTAGCTTTCTGTCACCCTGGAAACTGGGTGTTGTAGTTTGATAGCTTCAAAGTCTATTGAGCCTGTTTCATAGTAGTGATCCAACTCCACCCTCAAGACAAATGCCTCGTTTTACTATTTGTTAAACAAAGAACTTAATCTCTTGTTATATATCTTCTAATACTTATATTTACTAGTTAATATAGCAAGTAGGGAGTGAAGAAAAATTGTATTTCTGTCTACTTACTGTGCAGTATTTTGGCAAGTGCCAATTGGTTTGCCCTGACAAAGGAGAAACTCTATTTGATGTCCTAGCTGAAGGAACTGACCAAGGGTCAGGGTCAAGGGTCAAGGGAAAATTAGCTCAACATAGATTAAAAAATTTAAGTATAAGACCCAAAACTATAAAACTCAAAGGAGAAAACATAAGGAAAATCTTGATATGGATCTCGACAATGATTTTTTGCATATAACACCAAAAGCGCAAGCAGCAAAAGCAAAACCAGACGAGAGCTTTTTCAGACTGAAAGCTTTTGCACAGCTAAAGAAACAAATAATAACATGGAAAGGCAATTTATAGAATGAGAGAAAATATTTGCAAACCATGTAACTGATAAGGGGTTAATTTCCAAAATATGTAAGGAACTCCTAAAACTCAATAGCAAAAACAAAAGCAAAATCAAAAACAAATGATATGATTAAAAAATTTAAAAATGACTCAGTTATTTCTCCAAGGAAGATATACAAATGGCCAACAGATATTTTAAAACAGTCTCAATATCACTAATCATCAGGGAGAATTATTACCTCACACTTTTAGGATTGCTGTTTAAAAAAAAAAATCAGGCTGGCAGAGGGGAGGGCATTGTGGGGTTGGGTGCCAAAGGTGAAGGTATTAAGGGGAAAAAAACCAAACTCAGAGACTCAGACAACTGTAGGGTGACTACCAAAGGGAAAGGTGGTTGTGGGGAGGTGGAAGAGAATAAAGGAGGAGTAAATGGTGATGGAAGGAGACTTGACTTGGTGTGGTGAATACACAAGACAGTATACACATGATGCATTATAGAACTGTACACTTAAAACATACATAATTTTATCAACCAATGCCAATCCCAATAATTCAATAAACATTTTTTGAAAAGAAAACAAATATCAATGAGTTTGTTGATGACTTGGAACCCTTGTGCAGTGTCGGTGGAAATGTAAAATGATGCAGCTACTACGGAGAACAGTGTGGAGATTCTTAAAAATATTAAACATAGAGCTACCGTAAGATCCATCAATCCCACTTCTGGGTATATACTGAATTAAAACTGGGATCTTGAAGAGATATTTGCACTCTCATGTTCAATATAGCACTATTTACAATAGCAGAGATATGGGAAAAACACAAGTGTTTATCTACGGATACATGGATAAAGAAAATGTGGTACATACATACAATAGAATTGACTCAACCTTAAAAAAAGAAAGAAAATCTTACTATTTACAATAACATAAATGGACCTGAAAGACATTGTGCTAAGTTAATTAAATCAGTTACAGAAGGGCAAATACTGCGTGATTCATCTTATATGAGCCTTCTAACATAACTAACAATTCAAACTAATAGAAATAGACAATGCCATGAGGGTTACGGGGGATGTGGGAGAGGTTAAGGGAATTGTTATTCAATAGATATAAAGTTACAGTATGGAAGATAGGTAAGTTCCAGAGATCTCCTGTACAACGCAGTGCCTATAGTTAAAAATGAGGTATTATGTACTTAAAATTTCAGGAGATAGTTGTGTTCTTACCAAAGGAAAACAAAATGACATAAGGAAACTTGGAGGTGAAGGATATGTTTATTACCTTGGCAGTGGTAATGCAAATTTATACTTATGCCCAAATGCCCAAACCTACCAAATTGTATATGTTAACTCTGTGGAGTTTTTTTGTTTGTTTGTTTGGTTGGTTTTGTACATTAATTTTACCTCAGAAAAAAAATGGAAAAAGAAAAAAGGTCAAGGGAAGCTGCAAATGCTCGGAGAGAAAGGATTACTGTATTTACTTAAATAAGTGGCTTGATTAATTGCATTTTTTGGGGAAGACAAGTGTACTTTCTATACATGAAAGCTGAAGTGCTCAAAATAGAGCTTCAGTGAGCTAGTTGTTAAATGATATAATCTCTATATTTTATGTGACACTGTAGGTAAAATTTATTGGAAGATTATTATGATGTTGAAAAAACCTTCAAAGTCTATGTAGCATCTTATAGAGATTTAAGCAGAAGAATATGCACCATTCTAAACTGTCCCCTGGAGAGAAGATTCTCTCCCTTCCAATAATTCATGCCATTAATGCAGTGTTCCTATCCAGCCACCTGCTGTATCGTTTGAGGATTACAATATAGCATGTGTTGACAAGTTTTCAGAATAGAATCCCTTTTGTTGATTACATACAGAGAATGTGTTTTAGACAAATCATTCAGGAAGAACTTGATAAAAAGAAATGGAAAATTTACTTTTCATTTACACCCATTTGATGAATACAATAGAAGGAGTAATAGTAACTAGTCATTAGTTTGGGCTGCTCAAGGGCTGCTCTGCACTGAAATAACAAATCTTCACAATTAATCCTTCCACCTCCTGCCCCCAATTCTCATACCGTTCTTTTTCATAGAATCTGGATAGGGATGTCTTGTTATGAATACTAATTACCACATTAAGTTGTCAAATACTCATTTTATGTAGAGAGATTTTATATTATTGTTATAATGTGCTTAGTTATCACTGAAATTAGATATAATTTTCTCAGCCTTTGGTAAAACCAGATGATTAAGTTAAAGTTCACTGACTAACTCAATAATTTTAAAAACTACTGTTGCAAAATAGTATTAGCCTGTAAGAAAATAATTAGGTCTAAAGTCCTATATAAAAAACAGAGATCTTAGTAGCTATAAAGTGAAAATAGTACATACTGAAGTGTAATCATTCAAGCATATCCAAAATTGTTTTTTTTCATTGTGTTAAATGATAATTTGCCTGCGGTTTAATTTGATGATTGTTAAACATGAAACACAATCATCAAAGTCAGTTTTAAGATGGAAAGCCATGCTCATACCTCTTCAATGAGCATTTGTGAAAGGAAAATTATTATCTATCAGCTAAGTAAGACCTTCACATATGTTGATTTTGTGTTATATATATTTGCTAGAAAAGTGGGGCGTATATCAACCTGAATTTACACATCCTACTTCTGAGAATTTATTTCATGAATTGTCAGTAGGATGAAGTTGATATCTGAATTTTATAATCTAATGATTTTATAGCAGAATCAGAGGTTGCTAATTGGAATGTTCACTCTGAGTTTTAGAGTATCACATTGAATTATGTAGTGTTAGTACAAATTTGTTATTTCTGTCAGATTATTAGCCTCAGCAACTTTATTGTGATAACATATAAATTGTGTTGGCAATGCCATACTTATGTTTAGTGCTCTTGTGTAAACACATGCTCATAATTTTATTAATTGAATCCTTTGGCTTTTCTTAAAAGCCATGTACGGAAATGATTGGTCAAGCAAGTAAAGAGAATGGATTTAAAGGCAAGAGGCCAACAGTTGGGGTAAGAGAACGTTAAAAAGTTTTTGTAGTGAGGTACTTTAGGGATACTGCAATGATGTTTTATAAAAGTATTGTTATTTTAAAAAGGGAAAGCACACAGTGAAAACTTAAATTTACAAAGAACTTTTAAGATGGCTGGGGCATACTTAACGGTGCACGAAGGGCAAGCACTTAATGGGCACAATTTTATGCTAGCAAGTGAAAAGTCATGTGTTCAGAGAATAATCCAAATCAAACGCATGAGGAATTCACTGAGGCCTATGTTTACCACCCGCATTGGTTCCCCAAAGCTGTCATAATAAAGTATCACAAACTGGGTGGTTTAAAAGAAGAAAAATTAATGTTCTCACAGTTCTGAAAACTAGAGTCCAAGATTAAGATGTCAGCAGAGTTGGTTCCTCCCGAGGACTCTGAGGTCAAGTCTGTCACGTGCCCACCTTAGTTTTTGCGAGGGCTGGCAGCCTTTGTCAATTCTTGGCTTGTAAACGACTTATTACAATCTGCCCTTGTCTCCATGTGGCCTTCTCCGTGTCTTCACACAAAAATTTCAACATGGGTGTAAGAAACCTACTTCATGCAGGTGAACTCCAAAATTCATGATTACCTGTGGAGAGGTGCTTGGTGCTGCCCAGCAACCCTGCCACTTTTCCCTAATCAATTCCCTTTTTCACTTTTGTAGACGGTTAGTTCGCACTTTCTCCTCTCGCCTCAAATCTCCACCTCCCCTTTTACTTCTTCCCTCTCAGCTAATAACTATATTATTTTATTGAGAAAACAAAAGCAGAAACGTTTCATCTCCTACCACTGAAACTACATGCATTTACTTAAATTTGTACTCTCAGACTCTGCCTTCATTCTTTTCAATACGAATGAGCTAGGTTCCATCGAAGGCTCGCCCTTCGCCATGCCCTGGTGCACGTCTGCTCCCAACTCCTACAGCTCCCCTTTCTCTCCCTCATCTTTAGTTTTTCCTACCCTACCAGATCATTCCCAACGACATGTTTACAAACCATACTAACAATCACCTGAAAAACTATATGTCCTTTTCCTCTCGTTAGTTGTATTTCCCAGATCCCATTTAAATTGAAACCACACTGAAGAGTTGCCCATTTTCATTGCCTTTACTCTCTCGCCTATTCTCTTTTGAAGCTGCCCCACTCTTTTCAACCGTTCCATGGATAAACTGTTCTTACTAAGTTTATCAGTGACCACTAAATTACCAAATCTAATTTTTCAGCACTTTTTAAAAAGATTTTTCTTTCTTTGTTTTTCGATAGAGAGGAAGGGAGGAAGAAAGAGAGGGAGAGAAACATCAGTGTGTGGTTGCCTCTCACACACCCCCTTCTGGGAACCTGGCTCACAACCCAGGCGTGTGCTCTGAGTGGGAATCAAACCAGTGACCCTTTGTTTCACAGGCCAGCACTCAATCCACTGAGCCACACCCGCCAGGGCTCTCAGCACTTATTTTAGATTGTCTGTGAGCAGCATTTGACCCAATTAAATCACACCCTCCTCCTTTTCACTTCTTCACTTGAGTTCCAGGACACACATTTCTCCTTGTCTGTCTCCTACCTCTCTGGCTACATTTTCTCATCTCCTTGAACTCTAAATGTTACAATGCTTTAAATATCAGTGATATGCGGATAACACCAGCATATTTATCTCTAATCTTGATCTTTTCCCTGAATATCAATCAGGTCCATCCAATGCCTATTTGTCATATCTATGGGAACATTTTAAAGTGTCTTCTCAAACTTGAAAAATAATATACCTCTGATTCCATTTTCTCCCTCCCCTAACAAATGTCCCAGCTTTCCTATAGTCTTCCAATGTCATCAAGGGGCAATTTATGTCTATCAGTTGCTCTGGCCAGAAATCTTAGCATCATTTTTGACTTTGTTTTCTGGAACCCCAGCAAACATGTTCTGCACTACCTTATAAGTATGTCTGGAATCCAGCCTCGTCCGTACCACCATTACTGTTTGCCTGGATTATTGCAGTATCTCCCAAAGGTCCCCTTGTTACCACTCTTGCAATGTAATGTTATATTTTCTCACATATGAGAAGCACACAGCAGTATACTTTCACTTTCTCTGTTCTGTTCCTTGTGCCATTGTTACATCTTTTCCTTCTGTATATGTTAAAACCCACAATAAATTGAATTATGCAAGAAGTTATTATGTAAGTAATTTTAAATGGGTAAAAACTATGTCATTTATTTGTGCTAATGTATTTACCACTTGCAGTACTCTTCAGTTTTTGGCAATAGTATTTTTTTGAATTTCTAATTTATTTTCGTTTTGCCTGAAGAATTTTGTCTAATATTTTTACTATGCAGGTTTGTTGATGACAAAATCTTTCAGCTTTGATTGATCTAAAAACTATTTGTTTCCATGTTTTTAAAAATTTATACAAACATTTTATCTTAGAATAGTTTTAGGTTTACACAAATATTGCAAAGACAATAATAAAATGTTCCTGTATACTCTTTACCCGGTTGTTCCTATTGTTAATCTCTTTTTCTTTTTTATTGCATTTATTGGGGTGATGCTGGTTAACAAAATTATATAAGTTTCAGGTATACAATTGTACAACACATCATCTGTATGCTGTATTGTGTGTTCAGCGCCCCAAGTCAAGTCTCCTTCCATCACCATTTATCGCCCCTTTACCATCTTCCACCTCCCTCCTCCCCCAGGTAATCACCACACTGTCTTTCATGTCCATGAGGTCTTTTTCTCTTTTGTTTTTTCTTTTGTGCTCAATCCCCCTACTCCACATGTTAATATCTTAATTACTATGGCACATTTGTCACATATACACCCATACAAATGCACAAAACAACAATAGTGCAAATTTATGTCCTAAACTTTACAATATATTTAAATTTTATTTTATTAGTTTTTACCAATTGTCTTTTTTTCTGTTGCAGGATTCTTTTTAGAATACCACATTGCATTTAGTTGTGCTATATCCTTAGACTTCCCTGGGTAATGACATTTTCCCTGACTTTCCTTGTTTTTGATGACCTTGACAATTTGACCTTGACAGTTTGACTAATCCAATACTGTATTATTCATTCTAGTTTTTATCCTTCCTTATTTTACACCTTTAAAAAATCTTTGTTCTCATTCTTGAAGGGATTTTTAACAGACTACAGAATCTAGGTTGACATTTTTGATTTAGTACTTAAAGGCATTGTCTGTTGTGCTTTATCTAACATATTTTCTCATGAAAAGTCTGCTGCTACTCTTAAATTTATTTTTCTATATATAATTGATCTTTTCTCTCTGCTAAGATTTTCTATTTATCACTGGTTTTTTATTACTTCGTTTATCATATGCTTTGGTATGATTTTCTTTGTGTTTTTCCACTTGGGATTCATTGAGCTTCTTGAATCTGTGAGCCTATATTATTTATCAAAATTCTAAACTTTTCAGCCATTATTTCTTTTGATAACTTTTCTGTCCCCTCCACTCAATGAGACTACCATGCTCTCCTCAGGGACGCGTCCCTGCCCTGGAGTCCAGAGTGTGCTCAAGGAGGCACTCGGATCATAGTTCTGTCCCACTTTGTCTAAAATCAATTGTTTCATATATTTTGTTCAGTTTTGTAGTTGACTGATGGGAAAGTAAGTTAGCCCAGGGCCCATTATCTATCAGAGGAGAAGGAATGCTTTTTAATCTTTTAAAAATAATTTTAATAAATTTGTATTTTTATTTTCTGTTTCTATTTCTGTTGCAGTATTTTTGTTTTATCATTTTTACACTTGGTTATAAATGGCAGACGAAGGTCATGGTCACAGAGAATAGTATATACCTTTTTCAAATAACTTACAATTAATTTATTTGGGAATTTCTATGGCCTGAATGTTTGTGTACCCCCAAAATTCATATGTTAAAATCCTAATCCCGAAGATGATGGCATTAAGAGGTGGAGTCTTTGGGAGGTAACAAGATCACAAAGGCAAACGCCCTCATGAGTGAAATTAATGCCCTTGTAAAGAAGTTCCAGAGAGAACCTTAGTGTTCCTGTTTGAGAATAAAATGCGAAGCCCGTGACCCTGGTAAGGACCCTCATCGACCCATGCTGACACCCTCATCCCCGACCTCTAGTGTCTAACTGTGAAAAATAAATTTCTGTTGTTCATAAGCCACTCAGTCTGCGGCGTTTTGTTATAGCAGCCTGAACAGAGACAACTTCTAGAAGGACTAGGTGCTATTATTTCAGGTTTTCTTAATGCATATTCAGGTTTCTCAAATGTTGAAGACAAAATATTTAGGGTAATTAACTCAGAACACTTTATGATTTACATTTGTGAAAAAATATGTAAAAGGAGCCACTATAAAACGGAGGCAACACCTTCGTGCCTGAGGAACCGCTTTGCATGTCTTATCCCTCTGAACTTTTGAAATGTTAACGCAGAACAAAGTCACCTTTGGACTGGGCCCAAAGCAGCCTTGTGCCCCAAAGAACTGTTTGCAAAGATAACAAGAAAGAAGCTATTATAAATAATGGACTGATGACTACCTGAATGAAAATTAAAAACATTGTTTAAAGTTAGTGTTACTATGTTAGGTTTCCTGCACCAATAGAAATGCCTCCCCTCTATTGATGTAATTTTCCCCTTTGCCTTTCTTATAAATACCCCTTGTCTTTGTCTTCAAATAGAAACACGATTTGGGCTTTGCCTGAATTAGTGCTTTCTGGAATGTCTATTCTTTTTTACATCAAATAAAATTTTGTTGCCCCTCAGTTTGAAAGACCTTTTATTTTTTTGGTTAACATATGACCAAATAACCTCTTGTATAATAATAGTCTGTGGTTACATTTCAAAAAACTAGAATGCTGTTGGTTTCTCAGAAAGGGGCGTGAGAGCAAAGAAAGCTCGGTAGGCCCGTCTGAGTTGTGGGGGGCAGTCAAAGCGCTGGTTTTAACACCGCCGGTTGTCTGGCAGGGTAGGCCGGTGAGGCCAGATTGTGTCAGCAGGGTTGGCTTTTCCTTGATATGCAACAGAGAATCACTGAAGGTTAGGTCGGGGGATAAACCAGCATGAAATGAGGGAGAAAGTGTGATATTTAATGTTGGATACTGAAACAGTGAGGCCTGACTTCATTTCTTCATGATTGGTTTAGACATGTTGATAATTTTTTTTTTCTTTTTGTGAATGCATTTCACTGGAACTCATATAATATTAGTTTTGTATATTGTTGTGAGATCTAATTCAGACAATTTACACAAAAGCACTTGGTAAGCTGGAAAAATACTGTAAATGAGTGTATTATTATAATTTTTATGAAGACAGTGACACAAGCAATATTTTGGAAAGACTATTTTGGTAATGGCATGCCAGATGGAACAGAAGGGAGAGGCTGTGGACAGGGAGGCTAGGACGTTGTCTTCTTAGGTCTAAGAAGTCTTTAAGCCTCTGTCACAGCTAATGTTTGCTGAGTACAAAGGGAGAGGACATTCGGATCTAGGGTATTACTTCTCACTCTTTAATATGCATACGGATCACCCAGGTGCTTGTTAAAATGCTAATTTTGGTTAAGAGGTTTGGGGTGGACCCTGAGATTATTTTTAATAAACTCCCTTTGTTATGCCAACACTGTTAACCCACAGAACATGATTTATGTAGCATGGATTCAGAAGTTACTGAGGCTGAAGGCCCTGAGGTTTACAGATCCCAGATGACAGCTTGTTTTTCTTTTAGTTTTGGTCAGTTCTAGATAGTGAAAAAAATCAAATGTCTCTCACCGTGAATGGTTTCCTAGCAGTACATACTGAACACTGTGGGTTATATCATATTCAAACAGCACCTGTCTTTTTCATTGGGTTGTGTTTGTCTTTTTCAATTGTCCTATCACCCTTTCTTTTTCAAAGGTGATTGTAATAAGGAGAAAGAAATATACCACAACAAACAGATGATGCTAATATAGATTCGAGAAAAATAATTGCCATCCCCCTGTGGTAGTAGTGTTAAAATGCTCTTATGTAAAGTTAAACTTAATATTTTCTGCATTCTGAAAATTTAATTTTGGGAATACATTCTTAATATTGACTAACTAATTACTCATTAAGCTCTCTGAATTTCAGATTTGCCTCTTAAGGAAAGAGCCTGAGTTTTAAAACCATGACTAACATCTCTGATCATGAAACTTGATGGCATTCTTTCTTGCTGTAGATTTCAGAACTTTTCTTTGAAAGAAGAATATGTGACTAAAACTGAATTATACTACTGTTGTAAATATAAGTCCTTATCTCTTATTTTGCTTTGAATATAAATCATCACAAAGCAGCTGGGTTGATTGAATATGGGCTTGTAACTTAAAGGCTTCAGTAGTTGGAGCATGGATTAAGCCTAAGGTGATGCAAATAGGCTGGGTATACAGAATAATTGTTCACCAAGCATCTCCAGAAAATATTGCAACATCTCACTTAAGGGCTTATTATAATTTTCATGCAACTAAGCTGAAACATTTTCTCTGTGTCAATGTTATTTGAAAGAATTAAGTACATGTCCCCACTTTAGTTTCAATTTGTACATACTTCACCTTGTTTGATTGGAAATTTTCTTTTCCCTATAAAATCTTTTGCATAAGTATTTCAAAGCTAAAACTAGCTGGATGAATCTCTTCAGGATGACGTAGCCTATATCTCCATAGGCTATAGGCTACCCTAAGGATTTTGTTAGATTACCTGTTTTATTGAAACATTTGAGTAGATTAATCACACGCATGGTAATAATGTCAAAATGTGCAAAAAGATGTTAAGCTACAAGTCTCCCTCTTGATCAGTTTACCCTGTGTCAAAGCAAAAATTGCATTAGACAAAGTTGAACACACAACAAAATTTTTATGCCAGACTTGCAACAAGGAAAGACACCAAAACTCAGTTTGAGTGCAACTCCATCAAAAATAAAAGGGGGCAGGGGGAGGTAGGAGAATTTTTAAAATCTGGGCTGAGGAAGTCATCTTAGGCCACCTGTGTTTGCTAACTGGCATTACCCAAGGGAAAGTAAACTTTCTCTTATGTTCATGACAGGAGCCGGTTTTATAAGTTGGAGCAAGACACCTCCCTAGGTGTTAGGCTCCTACTTTTCCACAGAGACTGGGAGGTAGGCACAGTCTTCCTTGAGGGTTACATTTCAAAGAGATGGCTCCCAGGGCCTTTAGAAGGATAGTTCTGGGTTATATAACTGGCAATGGGTTTTTTAAAAGATTTACATCTCAAAGGGATGCAAAAGAGTTTAAAAGACAGGTTTTCAAAAGTGCTAGAGGAAAAAGGATGTAAGAAGTCAGAGTAAGGAAGTAATTTGTCTAAGATGTAGTCAAGCCGAAGGGAATGATGAGGCCATCTTAGTCACCATATACCTGCCCTGCAGGCAACTGCTGATGGATTCTCAGATGTCCCATTCCAGAGACCATCTATGCCTTTTGAGTGTAGATGCAATATACATTTTTGAATATGCAAATATCATGTAGCTTGGTTTTTTTGTTACAGTACATATTGAAGACTAGTATAATAGTAAATGTTATACAGTTAACTATAAATAGTATCTGATTTTATAGATGTAGCAAACTATTTAAATAATAATTAACAGAAATTTAGGTTGTTTTTAGGCTTTTGCTATGACCAAGTGTGCTGCACACTGGCACATGCTTTGTTTTGCATTAAGAGGGTATTTCTTTAGGATAAATTGCTAGAAATGGTATTGCTGGGTTGAAAAGATGCATTTCAAGTTTGTTAGCTGTTACTAAATTACTTCCCCTATGTTGTACGAATTTTGGCTCACATCAACCTTTGCAAACACAGCATGTTATCAAACCTTTTGATGTTTGCCAATGTTATAAGTGAAGAGTAGTTACTTTTTAACATTTTAAAAATGTTTTATTGGTTATGCAATTACAGTAGTTGTCCCATTTTTTTTCTCCCCTTTATTCCCCTCTGCCCTGCACCCCTCCTCCCACCAGCATTCTCCCACTTAGTTCATGTCCATGGGTCGTACATGTAAGTTCTTTGGCTTCTCCCTTTCCTCTACTATTCTTAACCTGCCCCTGTCTATTTTGTACCTACCATTTATGCTTCTCATTCCCTGTACCTTTTTGCCCATTCTCCCCTGTCCCCCTCCCCACTGATAGCCCTCCATGTGATCTCCATCTCTGTGATTCTGTTCCTGTCCTAGCAGTTTGCTTAGTTTGTTTTTGTTTTTTTAGATTCAGTTGTCGAAAGTTGTTTGTTGTCATTTTTTCATTCATATTTTTGATCATCTTCTTTTTCTTAGATTAGTCCCTTTAATATTTCATTTAATAAGGGCTTGGTGATGATGGACTCCTTTAACTTGACCTTATCTGGGAAGCACTTTATCTGCCCTTCCATTCTAAATGATAGCTTTGTTGGATAGAGTAATCTTGGATGTAGGTCCTTGTCTTTCATGACTTTGAATACTTCTTTCCAGCCCCTTTTTGCCTGGAAGGTTTCTTTTGAGGAATCAGCTGAGAGTCTTATGGGAACTCCTTTGTAGGTAACTGTCTCCTTTTCTCTTGCTGCTGTAAAGATTCTCTCCTTATCTTTAATCTTGGGTAATGCAGTTACGATGTGCCTTGGTATGTGCTTCCTTGGGTCCAACTTCTTTGGGACTCTGAGCTTCCTGGACTTCCTGGAAGTCTATTTCCTTTGCCAGATTGGGGAAGTTCTCCTTCATTAATTTTTCAAATAAGTTTTCAATGTCTTGCTCTTCCTCTTCTCCTTCTGGCACCCCAGTGATTTGGATGTTGGAATGTTTAAAGTTGCCCTGGAGGTTCCTAAGCCTCTCCTCATTTTTTTGAGTTTTTGTTTCTTCATTCCATTCTGGTCGAATGTTTATTTCTTCCTTCTGCTCCAAATCATTGATTTGAGTGCCAGTTTCCTTCCCTTCACTGTCAGTTCCCTGTGTATTTTTATTTATTTCACTTTGCATAGCCTTCACTTTTTCCTCCATTTTGCAACCATACTCCACCAGTTCTGTGAGTATCCAGATTATCAGTGTTTTAAACTCTGCATCTCTTAGGTAGGCTGTCTCTTCATTGCTTAGTTCTGTTTTTGCAGCTTTGATCTGTTCTTTCATTTGGCCATATTTTTTTTTTGCCTGGGCACACCTATTGTGTTGTGAGGGGCAGAGTCTTAGGTATTCTCCAGGGCGGGACAACCCACGTCACTGCCTTGTGGTGCTGTATGTGGGCGAGGGATCTGAGAGGGAACAATGCTGCTTGCTTGGCTCTCGGCCAGCTCTCAGTCACTTCCCCTACTATCCACAAGCAAATTGGGCCCTTCTGGTACTGATTTCCAGGTGGGTGGGTTTGTGTATGTTCTAGAACCCTCTGGGTCTCTCATACAAACTCTACTGTGAGACTGGCAGTTTCCCCAACTGCTGCAACCCCCACAGGTTTTTACCAGTAGAGGTTTTGAGGCTTTCTTTTCCTGTGTCAGAACCCTGGGCTGCATGGTCTCTCTCTCACTCCCTAGTTGTTCCTCCTAGTTTATCTGCACACAAATGTGGGACCACCCGGTCTGCCAGCAGCTGCCTTGCCGTGCATCCCTCCACCCCGGCTGCCCATCTCTGCCCCTCCTACTGGTCTGGATGAACGTTTCTTCTTTAACTCCTTGGTTGTAGGACTTCCATATAGTTTGATTTTCTGGCAGTTCAGGTTATTTTTGCTTTTAAATTTGTTGTTGTCCTTTTGGTTGTGCGAGGAGACAAAGTATATCTACCTATGCCTCCATCTTGGCCAGCAGAGTCACTTTTTAACATCTAATTTATATTTTACATTATGAAAACCCACGCTGCCAGCACACAGACATTCAAACTGTGCAGTGAATCAATTGTCACTTGCCAGGTAGAGTTTGCTCTGATTAACTGCCCATTACTGATCAAATGTCCAAATTGTGTTAGGAAAAATGTCAAAAATTATAAAATGGTTAAAGGACATTTTCCTTTTATAAAAACCATCAAGAGGCAGAAGGTAAGGGACAAATTTTGATGAGGGAAATCTTCTTTTGTTTTTTCTAGTCCCTAAATTTCCCCATTATGTTTCAAGCTATTTTTCCTTAATGTCTTTTCTGATTCTTACCTCTGCTATAGATAATTATGAGATTATAAAATGTGAAGGAAAGGGAGATTAAAAAAAAATTATTGGAAAATCTAGCCCTCATTTCCCCTGAATCGCCTTTAAGGAAATATAAAAGAAGCTGGGTAAGGAGCAGTACTGTTTGTTGAGCACGGTCCCACTGAGTTCATTTCCCTGTACAAATGTTATTTCATTTAAACTCCAAGACAACTTTCCAGATAGCTGTGTCATTTTCATATTACATGTGTGTAGCCTGGGGTTAGGAGAGTGAAGCAGCTGGGCAAGGTTACTCAGCTAGGAAATGAAGCTGGAATTGGATCATTTTTTCATGCCATTGCAAAGCCCTGCTTTTACCATATGGCATATTTTCTCCGCTTATGCCATGTTATATAGAAAACGTTTGCCAGTTCATTATGGCTGGCATCCTATCCTAATTCAGAAAGGCCTTTCTGTCTTTTCTGGCTTTTACTATAGTGATATACAATGAGGTCTGTCTGGAAAAAGTCCAGCCATTATTAATGTAACAAGAACGATTTGTGTGATGATGTAACCTGGCAGCCAAGGAGAGTGGACTGGAATGCGCATGTGTGAACAGTGACAACTTCACTGTACTAGTCAGTGGCGGCAGTAGATGTCATTGAGTGAGCATGTGTGTTGTGTGGCTGTCACATTCAAAATGACTGAGCGAGTAGAGCAACGATTCTGCTCTACAGAATCAGATTTCAAAATCTACTCTTTAATGAGAATAAAGAGTTTCTACGTTTCTGAGTTTAGGGGAAGCTGAAGGAAATTTCATATATATATTCATCATCATCATGATGACCTTTCCTAGGGAACTGGACTTGGCTCATATTGTCAGTCAGTCATTTTCAATCATTATACCCCCAATACTGGGCCTAATTAGATATAAGGAAGAGGTGAAGCCAGCTTGGCTCTCCTTATGGAATGGGCATCTCTAAACGAAAACGCCGGCACATGTGAAGATCGCCAAATCTTGACTACCTATCAAGCTAAGTCAAGAGGCTACACATCTAGAGAGACTCCACTAGTTTTGAGAAACACTATAATTACATGGAAGAGGGCTGAGCTTGAGGGAATGAGGTAAACTTAGTGATAGAGGAGTGAATGAAAGAGAGTCAAGGGAGGGAATGTGATCATTCGACTCTGACAGTAAATGCTACATAGTAACAATCATCTCCTTTCTCTCTTCCGACTCCACTCTCATTTATTTAACATGATTATGTGTCAGAATCTGGATATATTTTTTATTTAGTGTTGTGAAATAGGCATTTTATCCCCATTTAAGGAAGATGAACAAACTGATGCTTACAAAAATCAGGTAAACTGCCCAAAGCTACCTATCTAGCTCCAAAGCCATATTCTTTCCATTATATGTTTATAATATATATTTTAAAAGTATGTCTTGTGCTCTTTTATAGCAAAACAATTAACCATTATCTATATTCAAAAGTTTCAGTTACTCTTAATAAATCAATTAGGTTAAATTTTGCCTTATAAATTGATATTGAAAAACAGATAATTTCATACTTGGAGCTATAACTGAGAGGAGTAATGGTAAAAGCAAGAAAAATTTCAAAGGGAATTCATACACTAATTAGGCCTTTTTTTGTAGATTAAGTAAGCATTTTGGAAAGAAAATATGCAAATATTCACTGACTACATGGACTTATAAATGCAAAAAGAAAAATGTATTATAATTATAGCATTAAATGTATTGAAAATACTGTTTACCAAGTCGATTATGAGAATTAAGTGAATCATGTTGGTTTCTATAGTTGCTGACTTTAAAAGTAGTTTGGAAAAACTCAGAGTCACTGTGAAAACTCTCTAGGGTCAGAATATAATTACCTATAGGAACAGAAGGAAAGCTCTATTATTATTTCATCTATATATCTTTCTAGGACTACCTCAGAAGAGATAGGGATTTGTATCTGAGGGAATGGGGGAAGAAAAAATATAGGGAATTTAACTTCTATTCCCTTGGTATCTACAATGAAACCAATCAGGATTTAAGAAAAAGTTTTAAAAGCAATTCAAATTTACACATATCCAGTCTTGGATAAAGTTGAAATTGTAAATTAGGTTTCTTTATTTCAGACTGAAATATTTCATAGGAGTCGTTATGTGAAATATTTAATGTTAATGCTATTGCTGAATCATGTAGTAAAATCAGCAAAATAGAAGATGTTTATCATTTGACTCACCAGTTTTTAAATGTGAAGTATGCATTACTCAGGTTTACATGAACTTTGCAGTGATGAGAAGTATAAACATATGTAATTGTTCATCAGGATTATTAACATTGTTTATGGTATCCATTTTATAATACGCTGAAATAAGAGGCATATTGGAGGGATAACAGAATCTTAACAAAGATGTATTAAG
Organism: Mormoops blainvillei; assembly: GCA_004026545.1. Taxonomy (NCBI): domain Eukaryota; kingdom Metazoa; phylum Chordata; class Mammalia; order Chiroptera; family Mormoopidae; genus Mormoops; species Mormoops blainvillei. The sequence goes on along the minus strand of PVJD01010553.1, from coordinate 8,102 downwards.
ATAAGTAGGCAAAAAGATGTTTCAGTTGAACATATTCTCTATTTCACATTTTAATATGGCTGCACAGCAAAAATAGAATACAAATAAAATCATATTAGAAGTAGATGTTTCTGGAAGTATTAGTCAAAATTTTGTTTATTATTTATAAATGCACTAATGGAGGGTCTAGTCAAAGGAAATCAGTAGTAATCCCTCAGTAAAATAAGAGATTCATCTGAGATATAAAAATTATTTTCTGAGCATATCAAGTTTATGTTTATCTTTTTAAACACAAATTAATGTAAAATGAAGCATACTGTTTTATTTTGATAATTTCTTGATCATTAATGTGTGCATGGGTAAGTAAACACTAATTTGCTATTTTACACGTTAATGTTGCAATAGCACTATCAGATATTTACATCCGAACATGTGATAGGTAATTTTTTCTCCAGGTAAAGGTATTATTTTTCTTATTTACTGCAATGACAATGAGTGCCCTAAGGTCACATCCTCTGAAACATACTTATCTCAGCCATTGTTCTAGAAGTTATACTTTGTGAATGTAGTTGTTTGCCGATATGGTTAATTATTTTTGATTAATGGTTCAAAAATTTTAATGCATTTACTGTCTCTCATTCAGTTTCAAAGTACTAAAGTCAGAGACAGGTTACTCTTAGATGTAAGCACTTAACAACAAGGGACAAGATAGGAAATTTTGTTGCATGAAAATTTAATGAAAAACTAAAATGAACTTTAGATACAATGAATTTTGATATATCGTTCTTTATTCTTTAACAGTGAAAATATGAGTAGATATTGGTCAAATGGTACAAAGTTGAGGTTATGTAGGATGGATGAGTCTAGAGATGTAACTTATTGCATGATGATTATAGTTAATACTATACTGAATACTAGAACTTTTCTAAGAATGGATTTCATATGCTCTTACAACACAGAAAGAAAAAGGTATCTAAGTAAGATATGTTCATTAGCTGGACTATAGTAATAATTTCACTGTGTATTATCAAATCAGCATGTTGTATACCTTAAAGATATACTATTTATATTGTAAAATTAAATTGCATTTCATCATTTAAAATTATGTAGGTCATTTAAATAGTGAATACTTTTAATATTATACTACATTTTAAAAATTTATTAACTATTTTATTATTTATTTAGATAGAATGACAGAAAAAAATGAGAAATATAATTTTTCTCATTTATCAAAATTTATCAGTACTAGCATCTTATTATATATTTTTTAAAAAGGGTAATGACTTGTGGGCAAAAATTAAAAGCTTTCCCCTTAAGATCAGGAACAAGACAAAGGTCTCCTCTTTCATCACTCTTATTCAACATAATACTGGAAGCTCACAGTGATCAGATAAGAAAGAGAAATAAAAGGCATCCAAATTGAAAAGGAAGAAATAAAACTGTTATTGTTTACAGATGATATGTTAGTGTACATAGAAAATCCTAGTCTCCACCAAAAAACTACTTGACCTAGTAAGTGAATTTGGCAAAAGAGAGGGATACAAAGTCAATATTCAGAAATCAATGGCATTTTTGTACACCGGCAATGAAATAACAGAAACAGAAACTAGGAAAAAAAATTCAACTTACTATAGCAACAAGAAAAATAAAGTACCTAGGAATAAATTTAACCAAGATGGTAAAAGAGCCATACTCAGAAAACTACACAACACTGAAGAAAGAAATTGAGGAAGACACGAATAAATGGAAGCATATGCCATGTTCATGGATTGGGAAAATTAACATCATTAAAATGGCCATACTATCCAAAGCAATTTATAGACTCAATGCAATTCCTATTAAAATACCAATGACATATTTCACAGATATAGAACAAATATTTCAAAAATTTATGTGGAACCAAAGAAGATCCCAAATAGCCACAGCAATCTTGAGAAAGAAGAACTAAGTAGGAGGGATCACAATACCTGATATCAAACTACACTATAAGTCGACTGTAATCGAAATGGTCTGGTACTGGCATGAGAACAGACACATGATCAATGGTACAGAATAGAGAGCCCAGAAATAACCCAATGTCTCTATGGTTAATTAATATTTGACAAAGGAAGCACGAACATACAATGAAGTAAAAATAGCCTCTTCAATAAACGGTGTTGGGAGCCCTGTCTGGTGTGGCTCAGTGGATTGAGTGCTAGCCTGTGAACCAACAGGTCACTGGTTCGATTCCCAGTCAGGGCACATGCCTGCAATGTAGGCCAGGCTCCCAGCAGGGGGGCATACAAGAGACAACCATACATTGATTTATCTTTCTCTGTCTCTAAAAAAAATTAATAAAATCTTTAAAATAAATAAATAAATGGTGTTGGGAAACCTTCACTGGTACATGTAAAAAAGTGAAACTAGACCACCAATTCACACCACACACCAGAATAAACTCAAAATGGATAAAAGACTTAAACATAAGCCAAGCAAGACACCATAAGAGTGCTAGAGGAAAACATAGGCAGTAAAATTTCAGATATCCCACACAGCAATATTTTTGCTGATATATTGCCTAGTGCAGTGGAAATAAAGGGAAAAAATAAACAAATGAGACTACATAAAATTAAAAAAGCTTCTGCATGGCTAAAGAGAGCGCCATCAAAATGAAAAGGGAACCAACCATATGGGAAAATGTATTTGCCAATGACACCGCATATAAGAGTTCAATCTCCAAAATATGTAAAGAACACATATGACCCAACAGCAGGAAGACAAAAAATCCAATTAAAAAATGGGCAAAGGACCAGAAGAGATACCTGTCCAAGGAGGAGATACAGAGAGCCCATAGACATGTGTCAAGGTGCTCAACATCACTAGCCATCAGAGGGATGCCAATTAAAACCACAATGAGATATCACCTCACAGTGGTCATAGTAACCATCATTAATAAATCAACAAACATCAAGTGCTGGCGAGGATGTGGAGAAAAGGAAACCCTGGTGCACTGCGGGTGGGAATGCAGACTGGTGCAGCCACCATGGAAAACAGTATGGAATTTCCTCCAAAATCTAAAAATGGAACTGCCTTTTGACCTGGCAATTCCACTGCTGGGATTATACCCTAAGAATCCTGAAACACCAATTCGTATGTTCATAGCAGCATTATTTACAGTAGCCAAGTGCTGGAAACAGCCTAAGTGCCCATCAGTAAATGAGTGGATCAAAAAACTATGGTACATTAACACAATGGAATACTATGCAGCAGAAAGAAAAAAGAAATTCCTCTCTTTTGCTACAGCATGGATGGAACTGGAGGCTATTATGCTAAGTGAAATAAGCCAGTCAGTGAAAGACAAATACCATATGATCTCACCCATAAGTGGAACCTAATCAACAAAATAAACTAACAAACAAAATAGAACCACAGGCAAGGAAACATGGAACAGACTGACAGCTGCAGGAGAGGAGGGGAGAGCGGAATAATTGTGGAAATAAGGGGAAGGGGCTAGTTGAAAACATGTATAAATGACCCATGGACATGGACAATAGTGTGGTAATTGACTGCAAGAGCAGGGGTGGGGTGGGCTGAGGAGGGCAAAGGGGGAAAAATTAGGACAAATGTAGTAGGATACCAATTAAAAAAACCACAAAGGCAATGACTTAGATCACAGCATTGGGGGTAATACATGTAAATACTTAAGACAGAATTTTTTCTTGAGCCATTTTATTTCAAAGAAATGATATGTAAATCATGTTTTTTTGTTTGTTTGTGTTTGTTTTTTTGAGGGGGAGTAACATCAATAGTGCACTGCAAACTCAGGCTGCGAGTACTGACTGCAGAAGTGGTTTGTGGTGGCAGGCTTGGACTCTCCTTTCATGACATCTTCCAAGTGAAGCACAGAGACCTGAGAGAATAAAAGATTCTTACCTAATGAATCATATGAAGACTCCGGCCATGGAGAGAATTCTGACTACTCCAAGCAAGTTTTCTCTCCAAAACTTCACATTGTTTCCAGAACAATTCTGTGAGATGATTAGGGCAGATTCTCTTACACCTATTTTAGCTATTTCCCTCTCATATCTAATAACCTTGCCTCGTTTACAGCCATCATCCTGGCTCAGGGCTGCTTACTTAGCACACTGACTACGGGAACGGGAACGTGTTTCTTTCCGGAAGCCCTGCCTCTGATCTCTTCTTGCTGCCACAGCTATCAGAGTACTGAGTGTGGCATTTCTTTTCTTCAAAAACATTTGCTAATCTCATTGCCATCTGTATTTTTGTAAAGTTCTTTACATGACTTTGATATGCATTTCATTTGTTAAGTGGTTTAAAATGTTCAAAATTCTCTAAATCTACTCAGTTGTCTGTGTAAATGAGGACAAGAAAAGAAACATAGACAGACAGTAAGGTATTTAAATAAACAAAACATAATGTAATACTTTAAGAAAATAGCCCAAATCATTTCAAGAGTATTGCGTTTTATATTTAATGAAAGACTTGTCAGCACACTTCTAGTCAGGGAAACCTAGCAGTAAAATGATCAATAATGAAATGATTGTAGCCTTCTAGAATGCTGACTGACAGGGTTTGACCTACTAGTGAAATTGACATAATATTCTAATGAATTAAAATGAGAATAATGAGATCTAGAGTTAAACTAAATAGAAGAGATTGCATGGGAGATAGAGTTAAATTTCTCATAAAAGATATCTGATGACACAGTAATTACTAAATAATTATGTAGTAAATTATACTTTTTATCTCTACTGGTGGGAAAACTATTTGCTGATTAACTTTAAACTTTGTTAAATGAACTTTCAGTGACATTAACCAGCCTGTTAAAAACAAAAATTCAAGTCAATATGATGTATTAGAAGAGTGAGGATAGATTCATTAAGTAGCCTAATTCTACTTCCAAAGTTTCAATCTCCACCAAGTTACTTTGGTTACTGACATGATTTTATAATTTGAATGCGTAAGGATATTGATCTGTCAATACTATAGCCTAGAATTTTACATTTTTAAGACTTGAGGATTCTCTCTCTCTCTGTCTCTCTCCCTCCTCCACCCCTCACAAACACACACACCATACTCATCTTGTATACTAAATGAAGTTTTACAAAATTTTAAAATCAGGGAAGACTGAACCTGACTAAGCCTAATGATAGAACCGGAGGTTTCAGTAATGTGCATATTCACCAGATCCTTGCTCACGTTCCTCCGTATTTCCTGAACTATAGACACCCTTCCTATATCTATCACCTGGTGAATCCAACTGTTTTTATTCTTTTACTCTGTTCCCAGACTGAACAAATCTCCATGCTAAGCCAGTAAGTGCCATGAAGACATTATGCTTTCCAGCTCCATTGAACTCCCTACTCCTATCCCATGTTTCTTTACGGTTTCTTCACCTGTTTTCTAAAATGTTCTCTGTGGCAGGCTCTAGTATTCTTTCTAAAACTTTGTTCCCCTTGTCAATGACATATTTTACCATCCAAAGCTGCCAAGAAGAAAATGTGGTCATCAGACAGGACCAGTTCCTGACTTTGCTTCTGTAGTTATATATGACATTCCCCCATTCTGGCCTTTTTCTCTCCTGTTGGAAGAAAAGGACTTGATTGTCCTGTCCCAGTTTAATCATTCAACCTTAACCCACTGCGTCAGGCAGAAAAATGATTCCCTCAAAATATAAACACCTTAATCTTCAGCACATGCGAATATTTTACCTTAGATAACAAAAGAGACTTTGCAGATGTGATTAAATTAGGGATATTGAGATAAGGAAATGATTCTGGATTATCTGGGTTGACTCAGTATACTCGCAGGGGTCCTTAATGGCAGGGGGAAGGAGGGCAGCCAGAGTTGGAACAAATGAGATATGACAATGAAAGCAGAAAGTAGACAAGAAGAGAGAGATTAATTTGAAGATAGCATGAGTTGACTTTGAAGGTAGATGATGAGGTCACAAACCAAGGAATGCTGGTAGCCTCTAAAATCTTGAAAAGGCAAGGAAAGGGTTTCTCCCTTATAACCTTCAGAAAGGAGCCTTACTGACATCTTGATTTTTATCCCCATAAAACACACTTCAGACTTCTGACCTCGAGAACTGTAAGGTAGTAAGTTTTTGTTGTTATAAGCTACTGAGCTTATAACACCAATATCTCAGTTACCATCACATACACAGAAATTTTATTCCATTGTCATCTCTGTTTCTTTACTTTCAACTTTACTTATTCTCTTAGCTCCTTCTTTTCAGGTTGCAAAAAAAAAAAAGGCCTTCCATTAATCTTCACTCAGACTACTGCCTTTACATCTCTCCTTTCTTTCAGCATCATTCTCACCAAAAATAGTTTATGCCTTCCACACCTGCCCCTCATATTCAACAAATTTAACTGAACTCTTCTTCTCTCACCTGAGGTATTTGCGGTTTTTTATACTGACCTGTTCTCTCAAGGCTTTTAGTTATTAATTTTGATCATTCTTTCTGGGATTCTTCACAGGTTCTTTTCCCCCTCTCTGGCCACTACTTGTATGTGGGTACATGACTCAAGATCTACTCTTCTATCTCTTTCATTAGCACTTTCCATATAAACTTAGGGTTATTTCATCTACTCTCATGGATTTAATTACCAGTTACAAGTGGACAACTGCTCATGTCATTTCCAACTTTATTCTTGAATTCCAGGTATATTTACCTACTAGACACATTTGCCTACATGTTATCTAGAGGACTCAAATATATTTAAACTTACAGAGATTCTTCTAATTTTCAGTGTCTCACAGAAGAAATAGAAAATCACCCTTAACTCTTTCATTCTCCTGACTCCTCTTTTCACTGGGCTCAGCTGAATCTGTTTCACTAATATCAACCAAATTAACCTTTGCATACCACAATACCTTCATCATTTGAAAGGATATCTCATCTTTCCTCTAGAAGATTTTAAAACCTAACTTTCTTCACCAAATCCATTTTCACCCTGCAACCAGTATGATGTTCCTAAAGCTAAATCGGATTATGTCTCTGCCATGTTTAAAGGTTTCTTCTATATTCATGTTGCCACAGGTAAAGTACACATTTCTTAACATTGCTTCTGGGGCCTCTTCTGTTCCACTGGCTAACTTGGCAACCTCTCTCCTCTCTGTATCAGATACCTTGTGCCCCAAACACAAAGAACAGCTCCTTACTCACTAGACCTGCCTGATCCTTTCTTGACTATGTGTCTTTGCATACATTTTTCTTAAAATTTGCTTCTGGCCTTATTTACTTACAAAAAATCTGCTACAGTGTTAAGCTCATACATCCCCTTTTCTTTGACTCTTTTCTCAAGTAGTCAGAGGGAGTCACTAAATATATGTTTCCAGATCACTCTTTTCCTATTTACTCATCATAGCACTTACTGCATGCATTGCATTGCAGTTATTAGTGTTCTATTCTGTCTGACTGGCCTTTGAATTATTTAAGGGTAGACTGTGTCTCTCTTCATGTCTATATACCTAGTCCCAAGCACCATACTTGACACATGAGAAACATTAAGTATTGTAGCATGGATCAATATACATCATAAATAGGCATAAACAAAAGATCATGTAATGATTTTCCAAAAACAACACTCAGGGTCTTTAAGTAAAAGCAGGGGAAGCTGTGAAGGAATTGATTATGAAAGGAAACATATTACGGTTGATGAGACAGTGAAAATAAAAATTCAAACATTTGACCTTCCTTGTGAGGAAGGCCCTCCATCCTCCCTGCGATGATGCACGCCAATGAATGGGGTGCGTCTATGTTCTCAAGACATTACAGCCTCTAAGGGAAACAGTCATGTGCACAGTTGGAACATGGGACTACAAAGGCTATGATAGGTGTGCATACAGGGGTGTATACAGGTGAGTTCTTTATGGGGGTAGATAAGGCTTCCTAGATGAAGTAATTAAATCAAATAAAAATATAACATTTTGAACAAAAAAGGCAAATATTAATACTAGGAATTGTAAACTATAAAATGGATAATCCATTAAGTGAAGGATTGGTTTTTGTGTTCCTTTTGTAGGCCAATTGAACACGTGTCATATTCATGTACAATTATATTTAGTCAAAAGCTATATTCTGATTTAAACTTTTGTTTATTACAAATTGGTGC
>PVJD01010552.1:0-52576 GCA_004026545.1 Mormoops blainvillei | reverse complement strand
CCTTCCTTCCTTCCTTCCTTCCTTCCTTCCTTCCTTCCTTCCTTCCTTCCTTCCTTCCTCCTCACCCAAGGACATGCTTATTGATTTTAGAGAGAGGGGGAGGGAGAGAGAGAAACATTGATGAGAGAGAGAAACGCTGATTGGTTGCTTTTAGTAAGCGTCCTGACAGGAGACTGAAGCCGGGCATGGGCTCTGACCAGGAATCAAACCCACCACCTTTCAGTTTACGGGATGATGGCTGACACCAGGGCAAGGTACTTTCCTTCTGTAGCTCTGTTTTTGAGAGTTTTAATCACAAAAGAATCTTGAATTATTTCAAAAGCTTTTTCTTCATCTTTTAATGTGATCATATGATTTTCATCCTTCATTCTGTTGAGGTGATACGTCACTTTTACTGATCGTGTTGAACCATCCTTGCTTCCAGGGGTAAAGCCTACTTGATCACGCACATGATTCCTTTAATGTGTTGTTTGAGTCCGTTTGTTGGCATCTTGGTGAGGAAATTTGCATGTGTTTTCATCAGAAATATCCCGTGGCTTTATTTTCTTGTAGTGTATTTATCTTAGATATGCCGGGGAGGACCTCATGAAATGAGTTGGGAAGTTTTACCTCTTCAACTTTTTGGTAGTTTGGGAAGGATTGGTAGTAATCTTTTCTTGAGCGTTTGGTGGAATTCTAAGTGAAGCTGTGTGATTACGGAGCACTTCTTTGTGGGAAGATTTGTGATTACTGTTTCAACCTCTTTACTGGTTAGTAGTCGGATCAGATTTTTCACTTCTTTATGACTTGGTTTTCATAGAGTGTATGTTTCAAAGAATTTATTTCTTCTTGGATATACAATTCTTGGTATATAACTAAAAAAGGTACCTCTTAATTTTTTTGTATTTCTGTGGTATCAGTGTTAGTTTGTCCTCTCTTATGTACAGCTTTCTGCACTTCTATTTTTTAAATAATTTTCCAACTTTATGAGATGTAATTGACATGCAACGCTGTATAAGTTTAAGGTGTTAATACCACAATAATTTTAGCTAACACCCATCATCATATAGGTACTAACAGAGGACAATTCTTTTCCTTGTGAGGAGAATTTTTAGGGCTTACTTTCTCAACAACTGACAGGTCTCGTACACCAGTGTTAACTAGAGTCATCGTGCTGTACATTACATCTTTAGTACTTGTCTTGTAACTGGAAGTTTGTACCTTTTCATCCTACCGTCCTCCCCTCTGTCACTAGCCTATGGTAACAAAAATCTAATTTCTTTTTCTATGAGTTTTTTCTTTCCTTTTGTTTTTTGTTTGTAAATTCCACATATAAGTGAGATCACGTAGTGTTTGTCTTTGTCTGACTTATTTGATGTAGCATAATGTCCTCAAAGTTCTTCATGTTATTGTGGACAGCTGTGCCTTCTTATTTTCTTATGGCTGAGCAGTGTTCCTGCGTGCGTGCGTGCGTGCGTGTGTGTGTCACATTTTCTTCTCCCGCTCATCCATCAAGAGCTGTGTTCGCTGTTTCCACATCTTGACTCTAGTCAATAGTGCAGGTGTGACCATGGGGGTGCGGATACTGCCTCTTCAGCAGTGTTTTTGCTTCCTCCAGATCTATTCTCAAAAGTGGGATAGCAGAATCATATGATAGTCCTACTATTATTATTTGTTTTAGAAAATGCGTACTATTTTTCACAGTGGCTGTGCCAATTCACGATCTTACCGCAGTGTACAGAGTTTTCCGTTTCCCACGATCTTGCCAGGCTCCATTATCGCTTGCCTTTCCGACAGCAGTTGTTCTAACAGGTGTGAGGGGATATTTCACTCTGGCTTCCACTGGGATTTCCGTAAGGATTAGTGATGCTGAGTGTCTTTTTGAATTTATTATTTATTTTGTAATCATCGTGGAAGATTTTAATATGTTATCTTAGAATTTAAAAGATGAACTAGACGAAAAATATTAATTTTTTAATGTCCTCGTTGGACATTCATATATCTTCTTTGGGAGGAAAAAAGAATCTTTTCAAGTCTTTAGCCAAAATTTTAATTGGACTTTTTTTCCTATTGTGTTGGATGAGTTCCCTGTGTATTTTGGATATTAACCCTTATCAGATATGCAATTTGCTTTTTTCCATTCCATAAGTTGTCTGCTCACTTTGTTGTTTTCTTTGATGTGCAGAAACTCCGTAGTTTGATGTTGTCTCACATATTTATTTTCTATTTTGTGCCTTGTGCTTTTGGTGTCATATCCAAAAAATCATAGCCGAGATCCATGTCAAGGAGTTTTCATCCCTGTGTTTTCTTCAGGGAGTTTTATGGTTTCAGGTCTCATGTTTATGTCTTTAATCTATTGTTACTTAATTTTTGTAAGTGGTGTAAGGTAGGGATCTAGATCCATTTTTTGCATGTGATTATCCAGTTCTCTCAACACTCTTTATTAGAGGCTATCTTTTCTCCTTTGAATATTCTTGGCTCCCTTGTCAAATACTAGTTACTGTATTTTGTCATGTATAATGCGCACTCATGTTTTTGGCCCAAACTTTCAGGAAAAAAACCCCCAAACTTTTGTCTTAATTTTTAAGTTCAATTATTTATTTGCTTACACTTAGAAACAAAACCAATGATCATGTTCTAGGGTATTATTTTGAATACGGATAACTTGTGAATTCTGTTTTGTAGGATTTGGGGGAGTTCCCCCATTTTGGGGGGACCCATGCTCTGTACCCTGTTATAGTACCATGCTGCTTGGATTGCTATAGCTTTATAATATAGCTTGACATCAGGAAGTGTGATGCCATTCACTTTGAATTTATACTTTTTGACTCCTTTCTTTATTTGTAGCTTAGCATGGCAGTCTGTCCCCACTTACCTGCAGGGCTTAAGTTCTAAGACATCCAGTGGTTGACTGAAACTGTGGATAGTACTGAATTCTGTATGTATACTATGGTTTTTCTATATACAAATAACTATGATAAAGTTTAATTTATAAATTAGGCACATTAGGAGATGAACAATTATAACAGTTCCTAAGTAAAATATTTAAAATAATATAACAGAAAACATAGCCATGTACTGTAATAAAAGTTATTTGAATGTAGTCTGTCGCTTTATCTCTCGATATATCTTACTGAGCCACACATACTGCGTGTTTGTACTGGACAAGGGGGTGATTCTCGTCCTGGGTGGGATAGAGCGGGAAGGCTCAAAACTTCATCATACTACTCGGAATGACGTGCGATTTACAACATAAATTGTTATTTTTGGAATTTCCCATTGAATGTTTTCTGACCACAGCTGACAACAGGTGACTGAACCTGCAAAAAGTGAAATGGCAAGTGAAGGGGCTGCTATACAACCACCGTTTTCATGTTTTTGTCATTTTTGCACCCTCTGCTTTACTGCCCTTTCCTAGTTTCTTACTGGACTCTATTTCATTTATTTCTGTTCTGATCTTACTGATTTCCTTTGGTTAGTTTGTTCTTTTCCAAGCTTCTCCAGGTGTCAAGTTAGTTTATTGGAAATCTTTCTTTTTTCATGAGGCCAGCATTTATTGCTCTAACCTTCCCTCTTAGAACTGTCTCTGCCAAATTCCATAAATTTTGACACATTTTGGGTTTTTCGTTTTTTAGAAAATACTAAGTTCTGTTTTGTTTTCTTCTTTGTCCCATTGATTGCTCATAGGGTATTGTTTATTTTTCACATATATTTGTGAATTTTTCTCATATTATTGATTTCTAGTTTCTATCATTATAATTAGAAAACATAAGTGATCTGATTTCAGTCATCTTAAATTTGTTAGCACGTGTTTTGTGGTCTTACATCTATCTCCCCTGGAGAACAGTCCGTGGGTGCTTGCGATGAATGTGTGCTCTGTTCTGTTCAGTAGAATGCTTTTATGCGACCACTAGATCCCTTTGGTCTGCACTCTTATTCAAGACCACTGCCTTCTTATATGCTGTCTGAAATATTGACTCCTTGTTGAATATGGCTTATCAAAATCCCCTGCTATTATTGTAATGCTGTCTACTTTTCTCAATTTCTGTTAATATTTGCTTTTTATAGTATACACATTTATCGTATATCAATTTTACCTCAAAGATGTCTTTAAAAAGAATATTGTGATCACCTTTCTGTGTCACTAAATATGTTTCTATAGTAGTTTTTAAATAACTATGTGGCACTCATTATATGGACATACTGTAATTTACTTTAGTGATTTATCCATGATTGGATTTTTAAGTTTTTCCTGATTTTCTGCTGTGATCAGTGATGGCTGAGATTGAAAACATATACATGGGGAGTGGATGTGAAGAACACTGTAAAGTCTCTAGTTTGGAAATACTTGTTTTTCAAGTACTCGGCCACAGGTGGCCACTGGCTTCCGTAATGGTCGTGGCGCCCGAAATGCTACTATCTTGGGCTTCTTCCTTGAGGATCAAAGTGAGATCTTTCATGAGAATTAGGAAGAGCAGTGTCTACGTATGGTTTCTAGTTGCCAAACCTGCCAGGTAAAAATGGTATCTCGTTATTGTTTTAGTTTGTATTTCTCGGGTTATGAGTGAAAGGGACATTTTCCCATCCTCGCTGGTGATTTTTATGCAGCCATTTGAAATGCCTGCTTATGTCACTTGCCTGTTTCCCCCCTGGGGCATTCAACTTTCCCTTCTGGATTTGTAAAAGCTCTTTATATATTAAATCTCTTTTCCTATAAGATATACGTAGTTTTCAATTCCATATTAAGAGGCTTCCATAGCCTCTTAATTTTCCTGTTAAATTGTTGCAAAGAATAAAGTTTAAATTTTATATATTTAAATCTTTTGCCTTTTCTTTATAATTTTTGCCTTGATTGGCTTTCTTACCTCAAGATTACGAAACTGTTCACCTAAATATTTTGAGCAGTTCTTTCATGTTCATTTAATTTTTTATAATTGACTCTCCCGTTCTTTGGAATCCACTGTGGTGAGTTCTAAAATAAGGTTCCATATTTAAAAAGAGTTAAGTAGTGATCAAGTTCTCATACGATAATTTCTTCTGTATGTTTGCACTTGTTTTCAGGGTGTTTTTTTTTTCTGTTTCTTTGATTTATTTGTCTATTTTGGTGCCAGAAACCCATTTTTTAAATTATCATAGACTTAAAATATATTCTCTTTAAGGACTCTTTTTTTCTCCCTGATGTTTTGAAGCTATTTTTTGCCCACTGATATTTTCACAATAACTTTAGATTGTTTGGGGGAATTTTAATTAGAATTGCATTAAATTTATAAATTAATTTAGAAATAATTCTTATGTTTTAAATACTGGACCCTCCAATGCGGGCATTCTTGTTCCCTCTCTCTCCCTCTCTGACTCTTCCATATCAGTACAGCACATTTCCTGTCCAATCTGCTCTTGTTAGTATATATTTAGTATTGCCATTGTAAATGGCATCCTTTTCTCCTTTATATTTTCTAACCCATACGTATTATATTGGAAAAATTTTTGTACATTTATTTTATAATTGTAACAATTAAATTTGATTTTATTTTTTATAGCTTTTTAAGCAGACTTTTTTGGGAAGTTCTGGCTTGACGGTGTTGCCATTTACAGCTGATGAAGGCTGTCTTCTCCCATCAAAGAGTTTTTCCTTTGAAATATTTGTCTCCACAGGGTAATGAATAGAACTTCCAGACCAACGGTAAGTAATAGAGGCTGTGAGGCCCTTGTTGCTTAATGGTGTTACTTGTTTGTTTTATTGGACTGCTTTTAGGGCAGCGTTTTTGCCAGTGCCTTCAGCTGCTCCCTCCCAGCTTTCCGTTGCCCCACCCCTTCATTGCGTCCGCAGGCGGAGCAGCTGAACCAGACCCCACTTCTTTCCACCAAAGAACAGCTGTCCTTCCCCCTGGGCCGTGTAGGGTTTCTTCATCCTCCTGCATGAAAGAGCCTGTCTCACTGAAGAGATGGCCACGTGCTTTTCTAGGGGACAGCCCAACCACTGCGCCCCTCTGTGGGTAGGTGGCGGTCTCACCAGCAGCTCCCACCTGGCGCCACAGGAGACCTTGCTCCAGGGTGCACCTGGGCTACGCGAGCCCGTTTCAGCTCATTCCCGGAGAAGCGATGTGAAAGGAAAGCAGGGCCTGTATCCAGCGGCCCTCAGCTGTCCGCATAAGGGCCCAGTTCCACCCTCTGCTGTGCTACCTGTAAAAGGCAGGTGTATGGAGGCGTCACTAACTTACAGCAAAGTTTACCCACTTTAGTGAAGAGTTCTAGGAGTTTTGAAACCCACAGTCATGTAACCATGACCACAATCGAGATATAGCACACTAACAATCATTTTAAAAATAATCATTGTGATTTTTTCTAATTGACATAGTAATTGTCCCACTGCTTCACTTTGTCTTCACAAAACAGCTTCAAGTTGAGAAGCTCGGAGCAATACATTTCTTTCCCGTTCAAATGCACGTGCACACCGGGCCCAGGCGAAGACATGGTGGGAGAACGAAGACAGGGTTTCCAGTCTTTTTGGTGGGAGAGCCTGGCCAGTCTCTCAGCAGAAGCAGCTCAGCAGCTACTTGCAAATCCAACAGAGGGGTTTGGGGAGTTGAAAATGGGAGCGAAGTAGAAACACAGACATCAGGCGTGTGGTTACGTTGCCCACATAGGTGTTTCTGACCTCAAGATGACCACCGTCTAACCTCAACGGAGCGTGTCGGGCCTTTTCTCTGTAGTCTCTTAGCTGTGTCCCTGTCTAATGACCTTAGATTACCAGATGGTCTCCCCATGTAGCCCAGAAAATGACCTAATGAGGTGAACAGCTTATTTATCTTCAGCAGTCGAGAGCGTTTGAGTCACCGCATTGTGTGAAATTTGTCAGTGTTTGGTGTATTTGGAAAAGCAACAGGGTAATTCTGCCCTCCTCCCCACCCCGCACCCCCGACTGCTGCGGGCTGAGGAAGAGCGGTGGTTCACAACAGGGGCTAGTGGTGTGGCCCTGGGCCAGTTCTTTAGCCTGTCCTTTGCTTTGGCTCCCTCATCTACAGTTTGCAATGACATAAGGAGGACCTATGTCACAGGCTTGCTGTGTAAAGAGATAACGTGCGAGGAAGTGAGATACAGCGCTGGCAGCTGGTAGCCAGGCTGTGATGGTCTCAGCAGAACAGGAATCTGCTCACAGAAGACAGGCCGTGCTCAGACAGAGCCATGCCAGGACCACGGCTGAAACAAGCTGAGACAGAGCCACCGGGCAACCACAAGAGGACTAACCACCCCCTCTCCTGACTCACGCAGTGACCGCGGCTTCTCCGTTTGTTTCTTAAAGGAAGAACTTCCTTTGCTGTTCCCTCTTAAAGTGCTCTCAAAGATACTCATTCTTGCCTTGACTCATAAAGGACCGCGGAATGTGTGTTACTATTGCTTCTTTATCAAGGACAACTTGGCTCCGATTCTCCTGCTTCCAAGGTAACAACTATTAAGATGCCCCATCACCAAACTACCCCCACTGCTGGATGAAATCATCCCGGAACTTCTCTGAATGGGTCCAGATCACTAAGAATCCCCGCCCACTCCCTCTCACTGAGACGTCCCACGAACCGTCTGGGGCGCATCGTCCCTGGCCGCAGCCAGCGAAGCCCAGCTCCTTTCCCCGATGGGTAAAACGTGTGTGTTGGCTACTCAAAACCTGCTCTGTTTCTTACAACACGTTTAATTGGGCTGACTCCTGTTGTCAGCCACCCAGGCCCTCTGTCTCATCAATGGCTTGCACAATCCCCCAACAAAGCTATTTGGAGAATTCCCACAGCAGATCAGAGGCTTCTGGTTCCAAATGGTACCCAGTTCTGTGCCATCACGCAACCTTTCCCACCTCCTCATCAGGAGCCCCCGAAGTCACAGAAAAGTCAGCTACAAACTGAGACAGGCAGCTCCATCCCAGACTCTTGAGAGAGGTGACACGAATTATAAAGCACATGGAACGGGGATGAGAATAACCCATGGCGTGCCCAGAATTGGCTCACAAAATAGACTCCTGCGAGAACAGGGGTGAAGCCGATTTGTACCCCCTAACGAACATTCTGTAGTTCACAGACCCAGGCTCGGATCAACCGAAAAAGGGAGAAAGTATTCTTCTTTATCCTGCCTGTGCTTCTCTGGGAATTACCCAGAATTTTCATTTTCATTGCCCCTCGTCCCCAACCCACCATCTGTCTACAACTAGATGAGGTGGAAAGCCCTAGAAAGCACAGGAGAGGAGCAGGGCAAGAGGCAAGGAAATAGTGAGGGAGGCCAGAAAGACTGGAGAGGATGCACCCATCACAAGTCCAGGAGCGAGAGGGGGCTTAGTAGCAGTGCATTCTGGGAGCTGTCATTTCCATATGTCACATCACAGTACGCAAGACCAGCCATCGGGCACAGGCAGAAAAATACTAGAACTCTTATTTCTATTTAGTTTTGGTTTAAACATTTAAAAAGAAATTAAGCTAGTTAATAACAGTACGTCAGTAATGGTCTATTAATTGTAGCAAATGTACCATGATCACAAGGGAACTCGGTGTAGAGTATGTGAGAATTCTCAGGCTTCTCTGTATTATCTTCATGATTTTTATGTAACTCAAAAATTGGATACAGATAAATGTATTAACATACTCAAAAAATAAAGAAATTAAGATTTACTCATGTTCAATGTGCAAGGGCTCTTGTGCCCTAACTTGTGCTCTGTGTCAGGTGGTCATCGTTACCTGCAAAGGAGGGAAAGTGGCAGTTCTACAGCACGGGCAGTGGCGGTGCCTTCGCTCGGCCACTCATTTCCCGCATTTGGAGCACACCGTGTTCACGCTTGGGTGGGTGCGTGGCTTTGACACCCAGCTTTACGGGAGCCAGGCTTTCCAAAATGATCTATGGGTTTAAAATATTCCTGCAAAGAAACTGTGAAAAAAATACATGTAATGTTAAATAAGTGAGCAACAGAATGGCAGAACTAATTATCCTCTCATTCTTGGTTGGCATCTTTTCTTGAGTCCCATGAGTAAAAACAGTGGCTCTCAAGGAGACTGTCTGAAATAGTACGGATAGAGTTTTGTCTATTATTACCTACGCTGTTTTGAATGAACTTTTTCCTATTTGTCTTACCTTTAGTGTCAGCTAATTTTAAAGCCGTCATCGTTACCAAGACATTTAAAAACTTTTTGTTAACCTCAGGCATGAAGCCAAATTTCTACAGTTTTTTCAGTGCTGTCATGCAATATTCAATCTGGGACATCACAGAACTTGACTGAGCATCCTCATAAATATTTGGCATCCTCTTTTTTTAAAAAAAGCTTTTTATTTATTTTTAGGGAGGTGGGAGGGAGAAAGAGAGGGAGAGAAACATCAGTGTTTGAGAGAAATATCAACTGGCTGCCTCTCGCACGCCCCACACTGGGGACCTGGCCTGCAGCCCAGGCATGGGCCCTGACTGGGAATCGAACCAGCAACCTTTGGGTTCAGAGGCAGGCACTCAGTCCACTGAGCCACACCAGAAGGGGCTCATCCTCTTCTGAGATTGATAGATAAAGACAAAAAGTCGTGCCATTTTTTTTCTTCAATGATAAAAATAGCCTAACTCTTAATTGGAAAATAGGTGACAAATTAAATGCACTTATTTGACAAAAGACGTTGATATTGCCAAAGATTTGAAGAAACAAATATTAAAGGAAATCACACATTTTAGGAAGTTTGCTATGTTACATTGTCATAAACGAGGAAATTTTCTAAATTTTGTTTTAATGATGAAATACATGACATATTTCTTGTGAATCCCTGAGGAAGATATTCTGAAGATGATGCATTTTCAGGATTAAATAACTTTCAAACAAATATAATGCTTTATGGGGAAATCATGCAAGTGTCACCATCAATGGAGTGACTGCCGGGACTGTGGCAAAGAAATAATTCCTGGGGACGATGGCAAAGACGGCCTCTCCCTTGTAAAATTCACTGTGTCATTGATTGCGAATCCTTGGGGCAAAGAGGCTACACTAAAAGTGCACGAAGGACTGCAACAGTCTTCAAGGTCATTTCTTTAACATACACGTATACAGAAATGCACACAAAGAAATATGAAGAAGAATGCTTTCCGTGAGATGGACTGTGAGACTGAAGACCTTTGGCACCACACAGCTGCTGCTGATGGTTAATGGTGAATGACCTTTCAAAGGAGTTATGGCACCTAAAGACGGGCCACTCATTCTTCCCTTCCAAAGCACCTGCCCTGATCTTGTCTGTGCTCCTACCTAGAATGTCCTTCTGAAGGTTGAGCAACCTGTCCTGAAGATAAAGGGGCATTTGGGAAACGGGCACTAGCGATACGGAGAGTGCGTTTGGAAAGCAGGTGTCCAACGCTTATCTCTGGGTGGTAGGATTTCTCTTCTGTTTTCTGCATTTTTTTCCAAGCCCTCTCCCTGCGTGTTGCCTTATAGTGCTAGAAAATCAAGTTATTTTTTAAAACATGCTTGGCACATAGTCGGTTCCCTGTAAGTAGGGAGTCTTGCAACTGTGAAAAGAAAAAAGGCAAAGGCAAAGCGAAACTCTCCTCTGACAGCTGGAATAAAATAAAACTGCAGCAAGAAATGTCCAAGAGAGAACGCAGCACTTTCCCCTGAGCTGGCTGTAAGGGGTCTGGAATCTTTAAGTGACTGCTTGTCCCTTGTGATCCTGGACTCAGGATTCATGAGGGAAGAGGTTTCAAACAACCCCTCGGCTGTGGGCTTGCAGCCGTGGCTCTCTCTCCGCTCTCTCTCAAAGCTTCCACTGACGAGCAGGCTGCGAGGAGCTGGAACCAGATGGAGTGAACTTTCTCGCAGCAACACGTTGATTTCAAGGTCACCCGTGGAGTCCCCAGTCAGTCAGGGCTGGGATTTTGCTGGTCCTAAAATGCCGAACGGTTTGGAAGCATCTGGCTAACACAATGTACTGCCAACTTCTTCCCTCCCAGCAAGCCCGGGGGGGTGATGGTAGCCCGAACCGGCGACCCAACCGTGTGTGCGCTGAGAGTCGTGAGGTGGATTCGTCCATGGTGACTGGCCTTGGCGGAGCCTGGCATCTTGGAAAATCATTAGATTCCTTCCCTACTTTTAGAAAAGAGTAAGTTCCTTGCTCCTTAAACAAGATTTTCAATTTAAGTAGAATGAACTTATAAAGAACTTGCAATCTTTTTTATTGAGGTGGCCAATTCTATCAGAGGTGGTTTGGCGAAGAAGATGCAAAGCTGGCCCCATGTGTCTGGTCATCCAGAGTTACCAGGCGCCTCCGTGGTAGCAGGGCGAGAAGATCCTTTCTCTCCAAATGCACAGTCCCCTGGGGTCTCTCCCCTTTCACTGCCGTGCTCTGAAGGCCTTTACCCCACATCTCCAACTGCAGGGGTAAAACTACTGACCCAGCGTTGGACAAGGCGCCCTTTGATGTATTTTCCATTCGAGTCTCTTTGAGGTTTTTTCTTTTAACTCCAGTGGGCAGCACCTTGGGAAGCAGATGTCCAAGGGGCATTTCTGGGGATGGGTGTGCCAGCGGCGCGTCGAGGCGCAGCTTCCGAGTCAGGAGACTGGGCCGGAATTGCAACCCTGCCCCTTTCTACCTATTGGCCTTTGGCAAGTCAGCAGCATTGGACCTCCCTTTCGTCATACGCAGAGTAGGGGTAGTGCCCCGAATGAGGGTGATAGCTGCCCACGGGGTTGTTGTGGGAATTAAATGGCATATTGGAGACGACATGTTGGCGGCCCTGAAATTGCTAGTCACGCTGAGGCAGAGCGTGAGCCCCAGTCTTGGATGGCTTTCTGAGGCATGTGTGTGCTCCCTAAGCCTGACCTAATGAGGACAGGGGCCCTGGGTGTGCTGGCTGCAGGGGGCCAGGATTCGGGCCTTGGGAGGGGTGGCAGCCTGGCGTGCCCGTGACGGGGGGTGTGCGGCCCTCGGGAAGGCCAGGGCAGGGGGCCCCAGCTCCCTCTGAGAGATCGGGGACGGGCAGGGTGTGAGCGATGTTCACGCCATCTCCTCGCCCTCCCGTGCTGGGCGATTTCCCACCCTCTCAAGGCCCAGCTTCCGTTCCTGGCCATGCCTCCCCTCGTTGCCTCTGTCCAGTCAGGAATGACTTCTTGGGGGACAAATTATTTTGTATCCTGTTAGTTGCACTTTTAAAGGTGTTTTAGTTAACATAGCACTAGAAGTAGTTCAAGAAGAGAACTAAACCCCCCACAGCCACAGAAGCAGAGAAGAGCCTGGCTCCTTCTGCGGTGACTGTGCACCTCAAAGGACCGTTTAAGCACACAAAGCAGGATGGTTTCCTAGGGCACCTGTCATCATTCAGCACGTCCTTTGTCTCCAGCCACTCCCTGACAACCTCACCCTGTGGGTGCTTCGGGGCGCGCTGCTTCTGGTCCTGCTGTCTCTTCCCTCACACAGTCACGGTCCGTTGCTTTGGTAAAGCATGGAGGGCTACTAAAAGGTGCAGGTCCAGTGCACCGGGCTGACTCGTGTGTTTAACAATTTGAAAGTAAATCGAAACGTTGCAAGGAGTAGAAACCCACTTCCAGAAGCCCGAGTGTAACAAGACGCTCTCCCAGGACAACATCCAGAACTCAGTGGCGGACAGAGCAGAAGGGCCTCGTGGGGTGCCCTCCCCCAACTCTCACGCTGGCACCTTGTGGCTCTGCCCGTCCGCTCTGGCCTGGGCATCGCTGCATTCTCCCCTCATGTAGACTCATTCCCAGTGTTCGCTGCATGATGGAGTCCCCCTGGAGGGGGGCCTGGCCATCCTGCAGCCCAGCTCCTTCCTCCTCTCTGTCTCTTTGTCTCCTTTTATTTGGCCCCGTGTTGGGGGAACAGGGATGAGATGGGTTCTCTATGAAGAGGGGAAAATCCGGCACAGACCCTAAATGGTGTCCACTCCCCATTTGAGAAAGAGATTAGAAGGAACAGATCAAACAAGCATTTCCAAGAGAAACACCTTCCTCCACGACCCTAGCACACATCGCTTTGGTGCACCGGCTCTGAACAGCTCATTCCTGTTCCCACCTTGAACTCCTCCTTTATGGCCCCAGCCTTTAACATGTGTTATTCTAGTTTTCCGCTTATGTGCTGTACTTTCCTTTATCGACAGTGAATTCCCACAGATGGTTTCTAAACAAACTTGTGTGGAATTAATGCTAAAAGAGTGGGACGTGAAGAAGGAACTCAGAGAAGGACTAAAGCTATAAGAAATTTCTAAATAGACAGGGAACATTCACAAAGAAGAACTGTCATCTTTAGATGAATAATGTTTGTTGTTGTTTGAAGAGCTAAATAATTTGTCTCTGATTAAGAGACATAACAAAACCTTTGTTGCCTGGCTTTGCTATGACTCTTTCTGAAGGCTTTGAGCACAATGCACATGGAGGGAATGTGATGGTTTTGAGCCCTCCATGCTGTTTTTCAACAGGCGTGACCCTGAACTTGAAGGGGGCTGTGAGGGCTCCCAGGCTGCCTGGGAATGTTGGCTGCACTGAGCATCAGATTGGAGTGTACTGTTTCGTTGGTGGTTAGGGGCCGTGGATACTTGGCAAAAGCTGCAGAGCAAAGGAAGCTAAAAATGTCCCCAGTGAGTGAGATGGAAAGCTTGAGAACTTAGCAGAATTTCCAACCCTGCAGGTTCTGAATCGATATAGCCTTTTAAAAGTTGACATTATTTTCCCAGATGATCACAGTGGCCAGGCAGAGTCGTGCACGCAAGAATGGGAGCGTCAGAAAAGGGTCATGTACCATGCCGGTGGCCGTCAGAGGAGGGGCCGCTTAACTTTTGTGGGCAGTGCAGTGTTTGGGAGAGAACCCCCAAATCAATACGCCTGCACCCCATTTGGGCTCTATCAGTCATTAGCTGTGGCATTTTGTGTCAGTCACTTAAGTAAACAACCCTACACTTTCATATTCAGGGTAAAATGAAAACGAGGGGAGGGAATTGCTTAAAAGATGTCTCATCCCTTCCCACCTGGTGGTAGAATCCCAGACTCTTAGTTCGTAGAGAGTCCACTCCAGTCAGATAGGTGCTCAGTGCAGCCAACACCCCCAGGCAGCCTGGGAACCCTCACAGCGCCCTTCAAGTTCAGGGTCATTCCTGTTGAACAACAGCACGGAGGGCTGGAAACCCTCACATTCCCTCAGTGAGCATCAAGCTCGAAGCCTCCAGAAAGAGTCATAGCAAAGCTAGGCAACAAAGGAACTGTTTTTTTCTTTCATCAGAGACAAATTATAGACAAGTTAGGAGCTGCCGTTTACTTCTGAAAGCCGTCCACCGGTCTCAGTGCCTTAGGCAGTCGCCCTCCTGTTTTCTCAGGTTTCTCTCCATCCTTCGCTGCTTTGTCTCTTCGTCATCTCACATTCTGTCTAGCGGACGGTCGCCCCATGTCCTTCTTCGATGGCCGAAGTTCAACAAACCAACCCCTGCACATTCCACGGCGCACTGCCCCGACATACTGCCGCTCTTCTGAGGCGAGGCTGGGACAGTCTGTCCTTTGAGCCTGAGCCTGCCGAAGGGCAATCCGCTCATTGACTAGCAAATTCGTTGTCCGTTTTAAATACGCCCGCATTCACCACTCGGTCCCAGTCCCTGAGCCTTGTGAGCTTATTGAGGGTGTGTGTTTTCAACCCGCTTCTACCCTTCCCACATTAGCACGTCCTCTCCATAGGCTTCTTAGATAAAGAAATTAAGGTGAAACAAGTTGAAGGGATTAAGAAGCATCAATTGGCAGTTACAAGAGTCACAAGATGTACAGTATAGCACAGGCAATAGAGTCAATAACGCTGCAGTAGGGATGTGTGGTGCCGGGTGGGTACTAGCCTCACCACGGGGACCACTTTGGAAGTTACAGAAATGTCCAACCACTAAGCTGTACAACTGAAACTAACATGATATTGAATGTCAACTGTAATTTTAAAAAAGTTTAAGATGAATTTTCTTCTGTGTGAAGAGATAACTGCCTTTCAATAACCTACATGCATTCTTTCCATTTCTTCCCATGGCATTTGAGTGAGAAAGCTCTCTGAGGAAGGACTGAGTTGGGCACCAAGCAGTCAGAAAGAGCTTTTTAATGTTGAAATCTTGCCAGGTCACTGGGACATGTTTGCTGAATTCCCAGACAGTTTTACTCACTAGCTCTTCAGAATCTTGAAACCCTGGGGAGGTGGTTTTTGTTAATTTTTTGCTTTTTTTTTTGTTTTTAAATAACCATACCCACCAAATTAGACACTTGTCATTCTGTATTTCCTGTCAAGGATATTTTACAGCTGATGTTTTCATTGGGTTCGTGCACAGTCTTGGAGTGGTACGCCATTCACAGAGCATCTTTCTTCATCCTTTATTTGCTGGAGATGGTGTTAAATGCACTCACTCGAACCCATTTCGAGGAGCCATTGCAGCCGCAGAGACTGTGGACTGTGAGTCTCCTTCGAGTTGGTGCTATCAGAGCTCCAGCGGGAGACACTGCGGGCACCTAAGTGGTGCATTTTCCCATCATTGATTTGAGGCGAACACCTGGCTTGTGTCTACCTGATGCAGAAATAGGCTACAGTTGGTTTCCAAAGTACAACCCCTGGCAAAGCCTGGCAAATTATCACACGTATTTAGGTTATCTCTTTCCTTGTCTATGAATTCGTTGTTATTATTGACACTGCTCCGGCATGGAATTCATCTTTACCGATATATAATCAAATACTCCGCATAACAAAACAGGGTCTTTGTTCTCTTCTCTATTATTGAATGGTTGCTAGGTGACAATACATATACTTCTAAAGTCTCTATTTATATGGAGTCATATGGGAGACACACATAACAATTAGAAATCTTAGAAGAGGGAACTTCTTACATCATGTGGTGATTGGTTCAGAAGAAAATCAGTCCATCGAACAGAAACAGGCCGTCGGTTCCATACCCGACGAGTGCCGAGTGAGGCCCTGGGCCAGGCGCTTTGCACGCCTTTGCTTCGTTTAATTCCATAGCCTTTATGAGGAAGGTGACAATGCTGTCTTCCACTGCATTTTTTTTAGTATGTATATTTTGATTAGTATTAGGAAGTCAGAAAAGCTGCAAAAAAGTGCACTTAACAGAGGTTCACACAATCTCTGTGTCATGACCTATTTATTCCCTCTTACAACCCTCACTTGTTTTTGCACGGGCCGCTGTCCCGCGCCCCCGGTGCGTCCTGGTATTATTATCAGCCACCAAGTTATTTATTTTATTCTTTCTACTGTTGACACTATTACAGATATCCCTCACTTTCCCCCATTCGCTCCTCTCCACCCAGCCCCCGCCCCTCTCCCCATGGTCTCACATGAGGAATCTATCGAACAAAATACAATGATGAACAATGTGGGACCGGAGGCATGGATGCATGGGACAGACTGACAGCTGTCAGACGGGAGGAGTGGGGTGGACTGGTGGAGGTTAGCTGCTGTCCGCTTTAGAGCTTGGGACACGATAGCACAGAGAGGTGAACTGGCTTTCAGGGAAACTGGCATGGAGCCCAGCTCTGAGCTGGGAGTTGACAGCTAGGTTCCTAGTCACTGCCCTGACATTCCATGTACAAAGGTAACAGGGCTGATGGGCCAGGCTAAGGAGTCGTGAGAAAAGTTAGTTACTAGCTGTGGTGAAAGCGTGTCTTTACAAAGGCAGCAAACAAGGTAACTAAACTGTGGGGCATTCAGGCAGCAGAAATATTATTGTTTAGCACTTAACAAAATACAAAACAACTCTCAAGCCATGAGAAGACGTGAAGGAAACTTCAGTGCATATTAGTAAGTGACAGAAACCAATCTGAAAAGACTGCACACTGTAGGATTCCAGCTCTTCGACATTCTGAAAAGACAGAACTGTGGAGGCAGGAAAAAGGTCGGTGTTTGCAGGTGTTGCAGGGCAGAGCGAATCCGTGGAGCATGGAGGACTTTCAGGGCAGTGGAGCTATGCCTGTGATACTTGTGTGGTGGTTACAAGTCTTTTCACATTTGTCCAAACCCATGGAAGGTATAACACCGAGAGTGAACTATGGGCTTTGGTTGATGATGACGTGCCCACAGAGGCTCATCGGTTTTAACGACTGTAGGGCTCCTGCGTGAGTGTTGAGAGTAAGGGAGGCTGGGCGGGGCGTGGGGCGTGGCAGGGAATGCATAGCAACTCTTGTACTTTCCGATTAATTTGCTGTGAACTTAAGACTTAAAAAAATTCAAGTTTAGTTTAGTACCTAGTACTTAGTATATAAGGACCATATAAAATTTTCCTAAATAAAGTAAATTTCTGTATGTAACCAGAGAAAAAGAAGCAACAAGGTGAGAAAAAAAAGGCAAGGATGAGATGAACAAGAAGAGGTGTAACTCCAGGATCTCCTGAGAGGAAGCAGAGCCCGAGGGCAGCTGTAGCACCTGTCACGGGCAGTGGCCAGCTCACCCCGGTCCCTCAGCCTCCCTTCACTTCTGGGCCTCTGGCCACTTTGATTACAGACAGCTCAGCTGCTATGGCCGCCCAGTAGCTTCAACATGGACTTTTCCGCCTCAGCTACCAGCTCTGCCAGTGGCCTCAGCCTTGCCCAGAACTGGGGGGAAGGGTCTGTCATGGCCTCAGTCATCCTATCACATGGGAAGGAGCCCACCCTGACCAGATTCACAGGGACGCTGGCTGCTTCTGTCACTGCCAGGCGCACACCCCACAGGGCATGACACAGTGCAGTCCATGGGCGAATCTTGAGCAAAGTTTCTTCTTGTGCCCCTTCCTGGCTCTACAGTATTCTGAGGATTAATGAGATACATATAAACCAATTTCAATTATTTTTCTTGGAAACCATCTCCAAATAATCCTCTTTGTTGGTGAGAAAATTTCAATCAACTATTTGTTCTTTAGCAGTAAATATAGTCATTATATTGAACATGAGCTGCTACTTTGTTTCGAAGGAAGCTTTCTTTGTTTAATCTCTGATCATTTGTTTCATCATTATACTTGGAAGTTCTGATACAGAGTTCCTTGTGTTAATGCCAATATTGTATGTATATTTCACTGGTTTAGAAAGTCTTCGAGCTAGAGTGAAAATTATTCACTCTAGCAATGAAAGCTTTCTTTGCTTATTGTCATTATCCTCTTTCTCTTGAAGACCATGGCGGTACAGGAGAATGCTTTTTAAACGAGTGCACCTTTGTTCAATTTATAATTTTACCAGTGTCTAGTCTCTTTATAGAATACAGTTTTGTTCAGCAAGCTTTGCATTAAAAATTGCAGAGCAGCAATTTTGGGAAGAAGGCTCCCCAACCTGTCACTTCATAAATACGGGTTCCACTAGGGCACCGTGCCAATCAGTCATTCATGGCTGATGTCACAGAAGGAGCTGTTTGCTGACTGAGATTTGCATGGGTTTGCACGTGTCCAGGTTTACAGAGTGCAAACTGTTTTGTGTTATTATATTAATTGAGAAATTTAATCGTTGGTTTTCATTTTAGGATACAAATGGTTTTAAATTTTCAAAATGTCAAGATAAGTGTTTCACCATATCAAAAATATTGGTATTATTTGGTACTTAAAAGTAGCATGAGAAACCTGATTAAAAAATAACAGGACCTATTATTTTAATCACTAGTTGAAGGATCTGTGATGTGAGTTGACAGTGTATCTTTTTTTCTTTTCTCCCTGATGTTTTTATTGCTGGTAGATGGTGGCTTGCAGCAATTTTTATTTTTGTGAAGTCTAATTTTTCAGTCTTTTCATTTGTGGCTTCTGGATTTGAGTCCATACTTAGGAAGAATTTTTCCATTCTCAGCTCATAAAAATATCCCCTTTTTTTTCTAGTACTTTAATTGTTTTAACTTTTATGTTTCAATTTTTTTATCCATTTGGAATGATTTAAAGAATGAGATAAGGATCTAACTTTATTTTTCTTCTCAGATGTCTAACCATTTGTCTGAAAAGTTTATTGAGCAATATATATTTTCTCCATTGATAGTGCCCTCTTTAGATATGCTAATTTTCCATATATATTTGTGTCTATTTTTGGATCCTTTTAAAATCAATGGTTTTATAACCAGTAAGCCACATCCAGATAGCTGCCTTTTTTTTTTTTGTAAATAACATTTTATTGGAATAGATCTTTGCCCATTTGATTATGTATTATTTATGGCTGTTTTTGTACTATAGTATCAGAGTTAACTAATTATGAAAGAGGCTGTTTGGCTCACAAAAATGAAAATATTTACCCTGTGGATCTGTATAGAAAAAGTTGGCCAACTAGGATTAGATTACTAGTCTAATCCATTCATTAATACCATGCTGCTTTCATTACTGTAGCTTTATAATATATTTAGATACCTAGTGAGTTAGTCTTTTCTATTTGTTTTCTTCTGCACAAATTTCCTGGATATTCTTTATTGTTTTTTCTCTATATGAATCTAATGTTAGGTAATGTAGTATGTGTATATTCCTGTTGGTGTTATTTTTGGTGTGCAGGAGTTACCTTGAATTTATAATTTGATTTAGGGAGACTTGGTTTGTTTATGATGTTAATCTTTCCTACGCAAGAACAGGGTATGTGTTTCCATTTATTTACATTCAACCTTTCTTGATATTTTAAAATTTTCTTAACATATTTTTGTACATTCCTTATTTATTTGTTATATTTTATCAATGTAGTAGCTGCTATATTTTCTTTCTCTCTCTCTCTTTCTCTCATTTTCTCTCTCTCTCTCCCTCCCTTCCTCCCTCCCTCCCTCGTTCCTTCCTCCCTTCCTTCCTTCCTTCCTCCCTCCCTTCCTTCCTTCCTTCCTTCCTTCCTTCCTTCCTTCCTTCCTTCCTTCCTTCCTCCCCTCCTTATTTTCTTCCTTTCTTCCTTTTCTTTCTTTTGTAAGATAGGAAATTCATTTGGTGCAGACTTTCAACAAGGATTCTTTCAGGGAGCATAGAAGTGCTCACTGGTTTGTATCATCAGACAGAGGCAACAGTCGATTGTCCTTGGTCCATTTTTTATAATATCAATTTGAAGTATGAACCTTAGAGCATGGTTTGTCACAATGATGAGCATACGTGTCCTAGTCTGTTCTGGAGAATCTTAGTTTGGATGACAGTTCAGGGTCACCCTATTGATAGCACATCAGTGGAGAGTTCCCTTAACGGGACTTAAAGGACTTAAATTGTTTTAAAATACAACTCCGTTCCTCTGTTTTCCAGGGCAGATCACTTTCAATTCCAACTCTGAGTTGCCAGAGCTTCTGTCTTGACTGACTTGGGGTCATAGTTTTTAAAATGTTGCCCATGACGCTAAGGCGTGGTTGCAGTTGAGAACGGCTGGCCAGACTCTCCGCAACATCAGGGCCCCTCCTGCGCACGCGCCGGCCCAGGGAGTGTGGGAACCCTTTCGGTCCAGGGCAGGAGGCCTTGCAAATGGACATACTGTCTTTTTTGTTTGTTTGTTTGTTTTAATGATAATCACTTCTTTTGATATTGCACTGATATGATCATGGCTTTTAGTTGCCACTATCTTGCTTTTTAATTTGTAAATCACGGTTTTTGGTTTGTCTCCAATATTAGTAATTGAGTTTGCTCTCTCTATTTCCGTGAACCCTAGGAGGTCTAGCGGACACAGATTTACAGCTCTAATTTTGGCCTAAATTTTCCAATAACTAGATTCGAGGAATGGCAGGCATTGAGACCTAAAGTAGCTATGAAATAGGATTCCAATTGATTTATTTAATCAACATTTACTGAACACATATTGTCAGTCACTTTGCTAGGTTTTAAGGTAAGGGGTGCATGAGACCCTTTCCTGCAGTTTAAGAAGGGAAGGTGGATATGCGGACAAATCAGTGTAGCAAAATGTCGTAGCTTTTCCCACGGCCCTCTGTGCACGGTGCTGAGGGAACACACTGAGGTCTGCCCCGAAATGCACGGAAAGCCTTCCCAGATGATGAGAAACTGGGCTGCACGGGGATGATCTAGAGATGCCGCCCTGCTGGATGTGGTCTGAGACAGTGTCAGGGTGGGGGCCGGGGGGGATCCGGGCAGAAGGAGCAGTGGGAGCGGAGGCACTGAGGCCAGACACACAGTAGTTTGGAGAGGTTGCAGGCTATGGAATATGCTGTTTACTCACTACTGTGGCTATAGGTTTGCCGATCCATGTGTCTGTTTATACTAGCTTATTTTATATGTGTGCATGATATTTGTTTCTGCACAGCAATGTCTGTTTATCTTTTGCATGTTTTTAGGGCAATTTAATTGTATTTTTTCTCTTTTTAGGACTCTAAGAACTAAAATAAAAATGTAGAAATGGTGGCATACAAAAGAAGAAAATTAAAAGCACCTACAATTTCCCACTTTTTTCTGCATCTCCGCCCCTGAACTTCCTGTGTGTTTCATACACGTACTATCCTTTACAACAGGCTTTTCTTTACAGCAGTGGATCTTGGACATTTTTCTCGACTATTAACATTCTTCGACAGCCTCAGTCCTCTTTATCTAAAAAAAAAAAATTATAAACAACATGTGTTCATTGCTTAAAAATGAGAAAATACTGCTAACCATAAATAAAGCAATAAAAGTTGCCATAAATTTTGTAGGGGTCACCCTTCACTATATTTGTAAATGCATGTATACTTTTTATTATTATTTTTAATCCTCACCCAAGGACATGCTTATTGATTTTCGGGAGGGAAGGAGGAAGGGAGAGAGAGAGAGAAACATCAATTGGTTGCCTCTCGTACATGCCCTGACCAGGGACTGAACTCCCAACTGAGGTATGTGCCCTGTCTGGGGATTGGGATGATGCTCCAACCCACTGAGCCACAAGGCCAGGGCTTATTCATTGTTTTATAATGGGTTTTATATTACTGTATCACCAGCATACTTAGCTTCTAGAAAGCTCTTGTTTAGTGTCATTTCTCCCACCAAATTAAAAAAAAAAACCCAATCATGCACCTATTAGGTTCTGTTAACTCTGTGAGGTTTTCACGCTCATTATCACGCTTTCTCCTCACAAAATCCTGGGCTCTGCTTCGTAGGTGAGAGGCTGAAGCGCAGCAAAGGCCAGGGGCTTATCCAGGGCCTCACAGCCCCCAACTAACAACGCGCACTTCAAATCCAAGCCTCTGTGTACCCAAAAGCCATGCTCTTTCAAAGGGATGACAGAGGTAAAGCCAGAGGCGCTAGGGGCACAGGGAGGGCTCCACTCCCTGGCCTGGCTGCCGCTCCCTGGGTGGCCTCCCAGGAGTGCGGTGTCTTCTTCTCATTCCTTTACAGCTTTGCAAACAGGTGCGTGCTCTTGGCACCAGCACTCAGCGGGCATCTGCTTTGGAAACATTCCCGCTGCTAAAGACAGAAGGGACATCTGTTGTGAAAGGCAAGCCACAGGCGGAGTTTTCTGGCTGCAGCAGCCCACAGAACAAATGCAGAGAGAGAAAGCTGTGCTCATTGTGTTTCCCTCCGTTCGGATTTCCTGCGTGGGAGGGTGAGGAGCTGGAGGTCCTCCAGCGTGGCTGCACCCAGCAGGAGGCTGCTCCCTCCGGACCCTGGCGGGCAGAGCAGGTCAGCGGCTGGCTCTGGCTCCTGAGCCCAGCAGGTCAGCGGCGGGTGCCCTGGCTGAAGAGCTTCCCATAAAGGCTCCTCCGCATTCTGGGTCACCGCCCCTTCCGAAAGGCCGCCGAAGCTAACCTGTTCTCACAGATGTCTGCACCGGTTTTTGGTTTTCCTAGAAACCTGCTGTTCCCTTGGACTTGGGAGAGGCTTTTGGAAGCAAAGCAACGTTTCTTCTGATCTGAGCGTTTATCGTCAGGCTTGCGTGTGGAAATAATTCTATGGATCGGGCAAAGGAGAGGGAAAGGACAGGAGCAAACGTTCTCTGATCACAGCTGTGAGCTGCAGGCATTCGCACGCCCCCTCTCAGCCGGCCTCCACCGCGTCCGCGGGAGGTGGGAACTGCTGGTCCCAGCTTACAGGCCCGGAGACTGGGATGCAGGCAGCCTAGCTCGTCCGGGGTTTTCTCTCAGACCTCCTGTGATTCCAAAGCCTCTCTCCGCATATTTCTGTTGGAAAGTCCTCAGAGGACAATTACTAATATTTAAGAAACACATTTCTGTTATTTATTTACACCCTTAACATGGCAGGAAGCAGGGAACAAGACGGATAAGGAGAAAACCAAGAGTTTCAGGCTCTGTTGCGCAGCTCAACCCTTTTGAAGGGCTTCTGAAGTGTTTTTTGTTGGTGGCCACAGAGGGGCGCCCAAGAGCAGCAAACCTGCTTTTCCTGGTAGTGCTGATCCCAGGCCATAAAGGAATCCTGGAGAGGTTGTTTCAAGTTGATATCTGGGACTTGATGGGTACCCGCAGGCCTCCGGTTGCTGGGTAATCAGCGTAAGCAGGGAGGTAAAGGCTCAGGGGTGGAGCCTTTGAAGGCGATCCTCTACGTGGAAAGAGCCCAGGACGCGATCTCTACAGAGTGTAGCAGGCGCTCCCCACGAGAGAGTGCTCCTTTCTGTCTTCCTTTCCCTTTCCAGTCCCTCCTCGCCTCCACCCCATCTCACCCTCTCTCTCCCACCTATTGAGTGCGTTTTCAATGAGACAACAAATTTCTTAGGACTCCAGCAATTTCAGAACAAGCAAAATGCCACCCACAAACTCCAGAGTCAGACCCCACTGTGCCTCTGGAGAAATGAATGGGAGCACACCCGGGAGGCCCGGCAGCGCGGGAAGCAAGAGCGCGTGGACGTGGCCATGAGGCCTCCACCAGACTGCAGTGCAGTGAGGAGCCGCCTGTGTGCCGCCGGGCTGTGGGACCCACTTCTCTCTGCAAGGAGGAGGGATACCTGGCTGCGGGACTGGCCCACCGTTACATGAGAAAGCATGGGAAAGCATGGAGAATAGTTCTTCGAATTTCGTAAATGCTGATGAACTCTTTATTTGGAGCTCAATTTTAGGCCCTGGTCAGTGTGCTCATTGGTTAGAGCATCACCCGGTAAACACAGAGGTCGCGGGTTTGATTCCAGGTCAGGGCACAGACCTGGGCTGCCAGTTCAGTCCCTAGTCAGGGTGCCTAGGAGAGGCAACCGCGTAATGTCTCTCACATCTGTGTCCTCTCCCTCTCTCTCTCTGTCCCTTTCCCTCTCTCTAAAATCAATAAGCACGTCGTCCTTGGATGAGAATTAAAATAAACTAAAACCCCACACCTTTAAGGCCAAGCTTGTCTACAGGCTTTTGTTAGGGAGGCTTCAGGGTGGGAAGCAGAAATTTGACCTGGGCAGTAACACCGAGCTCCTGTGGCCTTGGGGGAGGGTGTACAAGCCCCCTCTGGTCCCCTTGGGGCAAAGACCAGTCAGGGAAACCCACTTGTTAGAAGGCTCCTGGTTGGCCTGAGTGGATATAAAGGGCTTAGGTCAGTAGGAACACGTAGAAGATGCACAGGCACGTGTGTGTAAGGGGAAGGCAAGGGCGAGGAGCTCTGGGACCTCTTTGCCTCTCCACCGTGTAAAACGTGAACCATAAGCACATAATGTAATAGAAACGTAGCCAGGATCTCCAAAGAAATCCGTGCTCTTCTAAGCCCACGTGTGTGTGTGTGTGTGTGTGTGTGTGTGTGTGTGTGTGTCCAAAATATGCACAGGAAATAGGGGAGATGATAAGTCCAGTATTCGGGTGCCAGGAACAGAGAAGATTGTAAAGATTACTGATGATCTTGGGGGGATAATCCATTTGCTTTATGCCCACTGCCTACCAAAATACAGATGCTTGGCTCAGTGGATTTATTCAGCCTTCTTGTCGCAAGGTCTTTGGTGGAGCCAAGATCTCCTGCAAACGTGGAGAGAGCTAGACCTGGCAGCGTAAACCTGGCACTTGGCTCCGTGAGGATGACTGTCTCGAGCCTGTCCAGGCGGCTGTAACAAAGTGCCATGGACCAGATGGCTTATAAACAGCAGGAATTGAGTTCTCACAGTTCTGGAGGCAGGGAAGTCCAAGATCACGGTGCAGGCAGGTTCATTTTCTGGAGGGAATCCGCTTCCTGGCTCACAGGTGACTGGCTGTGACTGTGTCCTTACAGGGTGGGAGGGACGAGGGACTCTTCCTTGGCCTGCTTTACCAGAGCGCTGAGCTACCATTGGTGAGGGCTCCACCCTCATGACTTGATCCCTTCCCACAGGGCCTGCCTCCCGATACATCACACTGGGGTCTTGGTGCCAAGATAAGTATCTGGGGTGGGGGGCATAAACGTCCAGTCCGTGGCAGTTGCCTGTGGAAGCCTGCAGGCCAGCAGACTCCCTGCAGAGGAAGAAGATGGTCTTCTGGTCCTTGGACACACCGCCCGTGCGCCCACCTTGGGCTCCACGCAGCCCCTCTGCCTGGAACTCTGTCCCCTCAGGCCCAGGTATTGACGGCTGTGGCCCATTGAGACGTCAGATTAATATCACCTCCTCAGACTGCCCTTCCCTGGGCACCTTCTAGATTAGTCAGTGCAGACTCTTCAGTCACACCCTCCTTTTACTTTCTTTAGAGCATTGGCCATTGCCTGACATTTCCTCATTTATTGCTTCTCTGCCCCTCACTGGAATTCAAACTCAACAGAGCAACACTTTTGTCTGTCTTTCTGTCTCCCCTGCTGGCACCTGGAATACTGTCCTGCAATAGTAGGGACTCAACAAACACTGGTGGAATGTGAAGGAACATATGCATTTCTGTACTCTAAGCCCAGACGAAGCACTTGAGACTTAATTTTTAAAGAGAAAATGGCAGCCACTAAAAAAAATAAAAAGAAAAAGAAGAAGAAAGAAAAGAAAGAAAGAAAGAAAGAAAGAAAAAGAAAGAAAGAAAGAGAAAGAAAGAAAGAAAGAAAGAAAGAAAAGGAAAGGAAAGGAAAAACAGACCTGGAAAAAAATGAAATGCTTAAAAACCCTGATGTATGTTTTAAATTTTGGCAAAGGAGATGTAATTAAAGACATAATTAAAGAGTTTCACTCTCCTGGGCCTCCAACAGCAAAATTAGCACGAAAGAGCAGAGCACATAACAGAAAGTGAAGGTACACATGAAAATGTTGTTTGTCTTATGCAAATTGCACAGTCCTGTTCTAATTCATGATTAAAAAACAACCCTTTTTTCCCAGGAGACTTAGAATTGATAGGCGCCCATTTAAATGCTTCAGAAAGAGACTTGACACCCAGTGCAGAACTTTGCACATGTAATAACTGTTATTGAACACTTCTGAAATGCCGCCTCCTGCCCAGACACCGGGCGACAATGATAAATAAGACAAAGTCCTCCCTCCCCATCTGAAGAGTGGTTGAGATAAGCAGAGGCCATCAGAGCACAGTGTGGTCCCTGGCACAAGTACAGCTGTCACGAAAGCACAGGGGTAGTGCTGGTGGCTTCATGAAAACGTTGGCTATGAAATAATGTAGTGGAAAATTTCACGATCTTCAGCGATAGGCCTAAATAGTCATCAAAACTGGTGGGTACCTAAGAGCCATGCAGAAATCAGATTGAGCGACAGCAGGTGTGACACATCTGGCCATCAGCAAGACTTGACTGAGGCTCTGCTCTGCTCCGGGAGCTCTCCCAGGGGCTGGGACTCAATGGGTCACAGCGGAGGGTCGCGCAGCACTGCGAAGCATCCAGAGGCAGCAGGAGACGCGCTCTCAGCCTTCACAGAGCTTCGGGCTCAGTCAGCGTGGGCCCTTACGGAAACCATCGGATCCCTCCATTTCGCCCTGCTAGCGAGCCGGCATCCTGGGAACTTAGTCCGAGTCCTGTGGAAAACGCTGCGCTTTCGCTTGGTCCTGTTTGCAGGAGACACCCCCCCCCCCCCTTTCAGAAGCCATTCATCTCTGCGAGTTTCATGCAGCTCTTGGATAGGGGCCAAGTTGTACTGAGATCGGTGGGACGATTTGATTTACAACAGCGGAGAAATACGCTTTCAGTTAGTTTTTGAGTCAGAAACATTTTCTAACTCCAAAATAAATTGGGGCAGGAAGTGCAGTCCTTGCCAAATGCCCTGTGTTGTGTTGAGTTAATGCCTCAAATTGAAAGAGAATGTTAATAGCATTTGCTCCCTGAGAAATTTGCTACTTCCTCGCATAGGAAGCCGCCATACTGAATTCTCCAAAATGCTGGCCCTCTCCTCTCTTCTGGTTTCTTCGCTCAGACCTGGTTTATTCCTGGATTTCTCCTGCCGTCCTGTGGTTTTGGTTCGGGAGGTTTTGGGGAGGTTGGCGCAGTGAGAACTAGATTCCGCGAGGGCCCTCCTGGCTTACTTGGCCTGGGTGACTGGACTGAGAGGGCACAAGGGGGTGGCTGCTGCTGCTCTGTCTAGCAGTGCCTTGTGGGAGAAGGCAGGGACAGTAAGGCCACCAGCAACCCCAGGAGGGCTGCGGGGTCCACACCACCGGCAGCCACAAGCCCTGACACGGGCACCCGGGAGCAAGGACTTGCCCTCAGTGCCTTGGCCGCCCTCGGAGGGCTTTCGATTGTAGCTCATCCAGTAACCGAGAGACAGAGCCTCAAGTTCCTGGGTGAACAGTCCCAGAGCTGAGAACGCATGTTTCATGTGTCCTTACAGGGAGGGACGTTTAGGGAGCTTCACTCTGACAAGCAGAAAATATCAGTGGATTCCGTGAGGGTTTAAATATAGTGCCTAACCTTATTAAGAAGAGAGTGCAGGTCTCTGGACCATGTCGCCAAGGCTTTTAAATCCACATGATGGAAAGCAACTCTCACAAATCTAACCAGAGAGAGACAGATGAGTTGGGTTTTGACAGAGAGGGGCATTTGAGGATGCACACACGTCTGTAGGGTCCCAGGTTATTAATTACATTTTTAGTTAAAGTGAATTGTTACGCTCATTTAAATAGATAAAGACAACCGCAGTAGAACGAAATAGGGAAGATCCACCTCCTCCCCCGCCCTCATACGCCTCACCTCCGCTGCCGTCCTTCCCACGCCACAGAGGGGAACTGCGTCATCACGGATCCAGATCAGGAGGCCTGCTGGCAGGCAAGGTCCCATTCACGCATTAAAGAAAAAACGTGTGAAGGAGCTACTGCTACCATTTCCATTTTATAAATGAGTAAGTTAGGATCTCCAAGGTCGTAGAACTGACCCAAGGTCACACAGGGAGTAAATAACACAGCCAACCCCAACAGGCTCTGTGGCGGTGCACGGTCTCGCCTTCATGAAAAGCAGCCGTGAGAAGTGGGGCCCTCCACTGCACCCCCCACCCCCCTCTGAGCGGGTTTCCCTGGCGTTTGTTTGGCTCCTGGTGGGGATAATGCATTCCCAGTTTCCTCATCCCACAAATGGACTCCTACACGCATCACATGGCCTTTCTCAAGACAGAAGCCATGTGCAAGACAAATGCCACTGAAGAAATACCAGGCCAAGATAGAATCTTTAATTTTGTCCATAAAAACATTCCCCCAGAAGGATGGTAAGTTACACTGCTTAGCGTGATGCTAATCTCCTCCCCTTCCGGTATTTGCTTATGTGATTCATTCTTCTCTTCTCTGGCCTCTCTGTGGAGCCTAATCTGATTTCCTTGAAACCTGGCAGTTTCGTGCCTTTCTTTTCACTTACTCCTTAGGAACAGCTGGCATCTACCCTTCCCCTGCCCGCGAGCTGTACAGACCACACTTCTCAGCTGTGGCCTCAGGAGCCACGAGTCGGTCTTGACTTGGGCCCAGGTAGCTGGTTTTTTTCTAATTTGGTCATGAGCTCAGTCAGTTTCGTGCTGCCTCTGGCTTTTTCCGCCAGCATTATTTGCACTGAGGTCCAGCAGGTGCTTCTCTTGAGCCTTGTTTATTTAGCTCAACTTGTTAATGCTGTCGGGCCCTCCGTTCTTCCCACTAGCTCAGTGGAAGGAACTAGGTCCTGGTTAGCTTTGTGGCTGTGACACCTGACTGGCACCTGACACGGTGGGAGTGGGCGCACTGTAATGTTTAGCAAGGAGGGCAGGCAGTTGTTATTCCTGTTATTATTAGGTTTTATGTGGCGTGGTTTCTGGTGAGAGACCTGGAGCAGAGGGAGGGCACAGCAGAGAGGAGACCCCGCCACCTGACCTGGACTTTGTGGGAAGCGGGGGTGCAGTGGGACTTTCGCTGCTCTGACCCTGAATGCAGACTGTTGGGTGCCATGAATCCAAGCTCTGCGGCTCACCACTTAGATGACCTTGGACAAGTTTCTCAGCCTCTCTGTTTCTCAGTTCTCTCCTTTGTAGAGTGGAGAAAATGAGATGGCGTTTCCATAAGGGTTGATGGGAAGTAACTGAGTTAATGGACGTAAAGCACCAGGAGTCATGCCAGCCCACAGAGACCACCGTTTCACTGCGGTTGTTGTTATGAGAGAGGGTTCAGCAGTCAAACTCAGGGGCCTGTCTCTAGGAAAAGCCTTCAATTATTTCTTATATCTATTGAATGCTTATGCTGTGCCCAGCATCGTGCTGGGTGTTGGGAAGGAAGCTCAGTCAAGACAGGAAAGAAATCAAGTCTGTACCGTTAATTACACACCAGGTCTTTAGAGGTGCAAACGAAAGAATGTGGTGCTGTGGCAGTGACTGGGCCGGGAGGTGGCCCCAAGGGCACCTTACCAAACTTTCCCGAGTGCTTGGCCCCAGCCGAAGCTCGCCGGGGCTCTCAGAGACAGCTCGGCGAGGTGGAGCTGTGGGCCAGGGCGGGTGCAGCCGGAAACCCATACGATGATCTGGAAGACCCCAGACGGTGAGGTCCTGCTTTCAGGGTGAAGGCTCGGAGCCAATGGCATTTGGACGTCACTGCTAGTGTGTCCTCCTTTGTACTCAGACCCCGGGGAAGCCCAGAGCCACACAGGTCACCTACACTGAGAGTTCCGCCACTTTCTCCTGTTGCCTGGTCATTTCCAGAAGTGCTTCAAGTCCTTCCCTGTAGGCTGAACAACTACCGGCCTTATACTAAAAACACACTTATACTAAAAGTTATTCATTGTGACCCGAAATGAAATTTAGGCGTCCCCTGTTTTAATTTGCAAAATTTGGAAAATCTACCTCCTTCGACTTTTGTTAGTATCTTTAAGAATAGGAAACAGCTAAGTGCTGGGGAGACCCACCCACCAGCGCTGCTCTCAAAGCCCCGCACCTCCCTTCACCCGAAAGTTTCTGGGCAAAGAAAGCGCCCATTTTAAATAAAATCGGGTGGTGGACTCAGAGGTCCTCCTGGGCTAGCACTGCAGACAGCGCACGTCTTGAGGCCTGCGCTTCTGTGTTTAAAAAGGGGGGTGCCGGCTCAGCTGGGAGAGAAATGGGGCTACACCCACCGGTCGCCAGGGGCTGTGCGGTGCTCAGCTTAGAGAAATAGTCACCAGGAGAAACGCGGCAGGGACACTTTTCCCATGCAGTTCGTTTTTCCCAGGCACACTGAGCACTGGCACCCGTGAGACTTCAGCAGGGTTGGAGTGGCTGTACAAAGGCCACCTGGAGGATGGCGTTTACATGTTTTTCCTTTCCTATTGCAGTAACAGTCTCATTTTAATATGAGAAAAACCGAAACTGCCAACGGTGCCAGGTTTTCACATTGTTATTGAACAGAGAGAGTAGAAAGGACCCTTCTCTGGAGCTGAGAGTCCAGGGTCCCTGGCTGGGCGCCTCTGCTCGCTAGCCATGTGACACGCCAGTAGCGCCTCTGACCCCCAAAGCAGCGCGGGCACGAGACCGCTAAGGCCCTTTCTGGTCGCAGTCTTCTGATTTCATAATGACCCAGAAACGTTAGCAACAGGTCTCCGTGAAATCCTCCCTTCCGCACGGCTGGGCGGATGGCCTCTCCTTGCTTCTCCTGCGTCTCTTCCCTGTGCTCTGTGTTGTCAACAGCAGGGGAGGGTCTGTGACAAGCCCGGAAATAGCAACAACCAAAGCCCGCGCGGAGCCCGCCGGGCCCCGGCCCTGCCAAGTACCTGTCATCGAGTCACCAGCAGGACATGGGAAGGAATCGATGCTCGGGTGGCAGTGGCTTAGACTTGCGACTTGTGTCTTTAACCTCCCCAGAGAACCCGGGCTGATGAGGGCGTCTCCCAAAGAGCCCCAGACAGCCAACCTACCAACGGAAGCAAAAATGCCAGCTGGGATGGCAGCCCATCAACTGCCTGTGTCCTGGCTGGGCTGAGAGCTGCCAGCGGGCCTGGCGGGGTCCTCTCATCCCTGTCCCAGAACCCCTTAGCTCCTGTGGCACTTCAGAGGGCTCTGTACAAGAACTTGGCCGATTTTATTGATCGTGTGCCCTGGAATTGGTGTTGGGTGCCACCCAATATCTACAGGGAGTAGATTCTAGACCTTGAAAAATGCCCACGGCCTCCAAACTTTGGAAAACTGTACTATGTCCCACATTCTGACCCCTGAGAATATGCAATAACATGGAATAAGTCCGTGCTTAGCAGAGAGGCAGCTCGGGAGAAAGAGGCTTCTGCTCCTCGGGGCCTAGGAGTGGGAGTTGCAGAGTCGTCATGCCAGCTTTTCCAATCGTCGCACTTGAACCCCGGAGATAAAGGTGGTGTAAGCGCTTCGGGATGGTGACTTGCACCCACTTTTGAATCCATTTAGGTAAAAGTTCCCGTGGAATAGTTAGCCTTTGAAATACAGATGTATATATTACCCTAAACTCATTTTATTGGTAACTTAAAACGGACCTTATACGTACAGTTTGCTCCCGGCACTGAAAAGCAGCCTGTGAAATGCTCTGAAATGAGGGTTGTAATTTCCATCAAGAGATTTAAAAAAATCTGTGTGTTTGAAGATGAGCCGTCTGCCATGCCAATCACAGGGCTGCTGCATTTAGAATGCAGTGCCAGTGCGATTTCAGTGAGAAGCGGAAAACAATACCACTGTTTTCCTCACCGAGTTGGTAGCTTACAACACACTTTCATACGTATTATCGGTTGTTTTCAACCTGCCAACACACGCTGAGTCCCTGTGCTTGGCCAGGCCTCTCGCCCGGCACAGAGGCTGCGCACACAAGCAGCTGATTTAAATGCACGACAGACGCTCAGCGGAAGGCGCTGTGGGGACACCGGCAAGGCACTTAGTCCAGGAGGTGACCTACTGAGAACTTAATCCTTTGCAGGGAGGTTCGTATCTCTATTTGTCGGAGAAGGAACCAAAGCCGAGAAGTTCACGGGAGGACGTCCGACACGGAGCAGAGCCTGCACTGGGGTCTACGCCGAGGCGAAGCCCATGCCCTGTGCAGTACCAAATCTGTTTGGTACCAAATCTTTTCCACTTTCACTTTTCACCGAAAGAATTGCCAATGCAAAGAACACAATCATTTTCCTTGTACTTTTTCCATGACCATTTACCCTCCCTACCCCCTGCAGCCATTTTTAACAGAATAAATCCTAAGCTTCTCTTTAAACTTTCTCATCTTGACAGTAAATCCCAGACAGAAAAGTCTCACTCATCAAGAAAATATTACGGTCTGAACATCTAATAATGTTAGCTTTTCTCTATCTCTATGTTCCACCGGCATAGAAACCCTCTCATTTCCCCCCTGGAAACAGCAGGCTTGAACCCGAACATTACAAGTGACTGAATGTTGAGCTCTCATCCGCGAGGAACTGGGCCACTGACTGAACGTGCGTGACGAGGTCTCAGCTGCACATTGAGGTCGTTCGTTGTGCCAGGTGTGAGTTTTTAGAAGGTTCTTCATGTTGGAAAGTGGGCCGAAGAAGAGGACTTTAGTGAACTGGCATAATCTAAAATTTCTCGGCCGGCCATCGGAGGGCGGTAGGTGGGGAAAAGTAGAGACGGGTCTCGGTGAATCAGGAGATGGGCAGGAAGGGTCCAGATGAAAGCACAGAAAGCCCACAAGGCCTTTGAAGCTGGAATGGATTGTGACCTACAGCACTGAGACTCGAAGAAGGCTTTTAAGAATCAGAAATGTGTACTGTACGCAGCCTCGTGGCTTATAAACAGTGCTTCTTTGGGATTCAAGGGAAAGTGGGCAGAAACTGCCAACAGTAGGCAGAATTTATGTGTGAATGGTGATTTGAGCATTTGTGGGGGAGACACACCACAATCTCTGGAGAATTTTTAATTGGACATAGCGAAACTGGGTCTAAATGAAAGAAAGACATTCTCAGGAACTCTGGGAACTCCCAACGTTTCAATTTTTGCCAGTGTTAAAGAAGCGAGATGGGTGTCTAGTAGTTTTAACTGGCAAATTAAAACTTCGGTTTACAAAATGAGATGATTAACTTCCGGCAACGACTGGTCTCCGCATTGCCTGTGGAGTTTTGGCTTTCTGGAAGGTCGTGTAGGTGAAGTCCCGAGTGGCCCTTTCCTACTGGCTTCTTTCCCAAGAAATATGCATCTGAGCTTCCTCCAGGTCTTTTCATGACTTGACAGCTCACTCCTTTTTAACACTGAATAATGTTCTGCTGTATGACTGTACCACGCTTTCTGGTGGCTTCCAAGTTTCGGCAATTCTGAATAAAGGTGCTATAAACATTTGTGCATGGGTTTTTATGTGAACATAAGTTTTCGGCTAATCTGAGTCCATACCAAGGAGTGCAATCGCTGGGTTGTGTGGTAAGAGTAGGGGTAGTTTCACAAGAAACGGTCAAACTGTCTTCCGAAGGCATTTGCATTCCCACCACCCCTGAATGGGACTCCCTGCTGCTCTGTATCCACTGTGGCCTTTCCTGTGGTCAGCATTTAGGATCTTAGCTATTCTTACAATATCATTGTTTTAATTTGCATTTCCCTGATGACACAGGATGTTGAGCATCCTTTCGCAAGTGCTAATTTGCCCTCTGCATTTATTCTCTGGCGTATATTTCTCTTCAGATCTTTCACTCATTTTTAACGTGGTTGCTTGTTTTCTTATTGTTGAGTTCCAAGAGGTTTTTTGATATATTTTATCATATAAGTAAACTGCAGCTATGTTCTCCAGTCTGCACCTTATCTATTTATTCTCCAGGAGGTGTCTTTTGCAGGAACTTTTAGTTTTAACGATGCCCAAACTATCAGTGTTTACTTTCACAGATGGTACGGACGGTGTTATATAAATAGGCCCAAGATGGTCCCTGTGTTTTGGCTTAAAACGGTCCTCATGTTGTTACTTCTTCGCATGAGGCTAGGACCCCTAACCCAAAGCCCACTGACAGCGGACTCAAATTCTCACACGTCCGATCGCTTTCAATAAAATTCAAGTAACCATTCTCAGCCATTGAGGACCTTCCTGCTTTGCATGCCCTGTGAAAGTGCGTCCAGCACCTGCCAGTCATAAATAAGGCACGCCCTGTGGCCGCAACCACCAGCTATTGCGGCTGCCCCTCGGAGCTCTCCCACCCAGACACTCCCCACCCTGCTGCAGAGCGTCACCCCCCGGACATGCGGCCCGTTCCTGAGGGCCCCTCTTCCCAAGAGATCCACTGCCCTGCTCCCTTTCTGGGCACTGGCCTTGTGCCACTGTCTCTGGAAAGTCCCTCGTGGGGAACGACTTGCCTTCTCACGCAGCCCTGGTTTGTAAACACTGTTATGGTTATTGCTTCAAGTGGCCCTGATTCTTCCTCCATCTACCTGAAACCTTCCAATTTACCATGGTGTTTCCCTAATACCTTACTGCCTAACCGAAAGTCACCCCTCTGTCTCCTGCACTATCTTCTGGAAGTTTGTTTTTCCATTCGGCATACCAATGCACACATGTTAGGGTGGCTCGGATCCAAAGCGTAGACCTTGCTAAATGTCGCGGTTGGTACAGAGCAGCAGGAACTCCCATTCGTCGCTGATGGGAGTGCAAAATGACCCAGTCCCTTTGAAAGTTTGCGTTTT
Organism: Mormoops blainvillei; assembly: GCA_004026545.1. Lineage (NCBI taxonomy): Eukaryota > Metazoa > Chordata > Mammalia > Chiroptera > Mormoopidae > Mormoops > Mormoops blainvillei. The sequence goes on along the minus strand of PVJD01010552.1, from coordinate 17,831 downwards.
ACATTTAAGTCTGTAAACCATTTTGTGTTAGTTTCTATGAAAGGTATAGGTAGGGCCTGGGCCTAGACTAATTTTTATTGCATGTGGATGTCCCCAAAAGATTACCCCTTTCCTCATTGAATTGTCTTTATTTTGCATAAAATCAGCTGACTGTATTTATGTAGGTTAATTTCTGAGCTCTCTCCTGTCCCATTGAGCTGTGTGTCTGTCCGTTCACCATCACCACACTGTCATGATTACTGTAGCTTTGCAGGAAGCCTCGAAGTAGGTAGTGTCAATCCGATGACTTTGCTCTTCTCGAGTATTATGTTACATTTTCTAGGCCTTTTGTCTTTCCTTATAAAGTTTACAATCAGTCAGGCAGTGACCACAGAATAACTTGCTGGGATCACAGTGCACTTTTATCGGGAACATCTCCCACAACATTCCTAACCAAGCAACCGCTGCTCTAGTTAGATCTTGGGTTCTCATGCTGTTGCCTGCTCTCTAATGTTACCAGCTTTCTCCCCCAATTCTTTTCTACTTGAAAGCACTTCCAGAACAATATTAAATACAAATTACATTTGTAGGCATCCTTATCTTGTTTCTCTGTTTGATAATAATGTTTTTTGTTTTTTAATTTTTTAATTGCTGTTCAATGACTGTTCCCATTTTTCTCCCATTACTCCCCTGGGCCTGCACACCCCACCCTGTTTACTGTTAAAGTGAGCTTTATATTGCTGTTAGGTTTGGACAGACTATTTATCCTCTTTTCAGGTATCTTTCCATGTTTTTCTTGATCTTATCTAATGGATGTTACTTTTTATCAAAAGAAGCCCCCAAAGTGAATGGTTTTTTTATATTCCTGTCAATGTAATCATACATGTCAACTTATTTCTCAGTCTTGAATACTATTCCTAGTTTAAGCCTTTCTTGAATTTATCTAGAGAAGACTTTATTTTAGTATACCCAGGATTTAACTTAATGTTTTATTTAATATTTTGTGCTTATATTCATAAGTGAGATTGGATGCAGTTTTACTTTTTAAAATGGTCTTTCCCTATACTCTCAAGTAGTTTAAAAACATAAGAATTGTCTATTCTTCACTTCTCCAAGGAGGACATATGGATGGCCAATAGACATATGAAAAGATGCTCAATGTCACTAGTCATCAGAGAGATGCAAATTAAAACCACAATAAAATACCATCTCACTCCTGTCAGAATGGATGTTATCAATAAATAAACCAACAATGAATGCTGGCGAGGATGTGGAGAAAAGGGAACCCTAGTGTACTGTTGGTGGGAATGCAGACTGGTAAAGCCACTGTGGAAAGCAGTATGGAGATACCGCAGAAAATTAAAAACGGACCTCCCTTTTGACCCAGCGATCCCACTTCTGGGCGTATATCCAAAGGAACTCAAAACACTAACTTGAAAGAACGTAAGCACCCGTATGTTCATTGCAGTGTTATTTACAATCCCCAAGATATGGAAACAGCCCAAGTGTCCATCAGTAGCTGAGTGGATAAAACAATTATGGGACATTTACATAATGGAATACCGCTTGGCTGTTAAAAAGAAGAAAATTTTACCATTTGCGACAGCATGGATGGACCTAGAGAACAGTATGCTAAGTGAAATAAGTCAATCAGAGAAAAACAGATACCACATGATTTCACTCATATGTGGAATCTAATGAACAAACTGAAGTAACCAGGAAAATGGGGACAGAGTCGTAGATGGAGAGCAGGGTGGCAGCTGGGGGGAGTGAGCCGAAAGGAAAAAGGACCCATGGACATGGACGACAGTGTGGTGACTGGGGGGCGGGGAGTGCAGGGAGTTTAAGGGGACTAAATGGTAATGGAAAAAATACAATAAAGATGAAATTTAAAAATACACAGTTTTTTATAAAAAAGAATTGTCTATTCTTTGATGGTTTGAAAAATGCCTGTGAAACTGTCCAGATCTGATGCTTTCATAGGGAGATTCTTTCATTCTTTTTTTTTAAATTTTAGTTTTCAATTACAGTTTACATTCAATCCTATTTTGTGTTAGTTTCAGGTGTACAGCACAGTGGGTAGACAATCATGTACGTTACGAAGTGATCCCTCACTATTTCCAGTACCCACCTGGCACCACACATAGTTATCACTATGTTATTGACCATGTTCCCCGTGCTGCACTTTACATTTCTGTGGCTAGTTTGTGCTTCTTAATCTCTTCACCTTTTTCACCCAGCCATCCAATTCCCTTCCTGTCTGGCATCGATCTGCTCTCTATCTATGAATCTATTTCTACTTCGTTTGTTCATTTATTTCGTTCTTTAGATTCCACATATAAGTAAAATCCTATGGTATTTGTCTTCTTTGATTTATTTGACTTAGCCTAATACCCTCTAGGTCTATCCATTTTGTTGCAAATGGTAATATTTCATTTTTTATGGGTGAGTAATATTCCATTGTGTACGTACCACAGCTTTTTTATCCAGTTGTCTATTTGCGGGCACTTGGGTTGCTTCAATATTTGGCTGTTGTAAGTAACACTGCAATAAACACAGGGGTGCATATATTCTTTTATATTAGCATTTTGGGTTTCTTTGGATGAGCTCCCAGAAACAGAATCACTGGGTCATAAGGCAGCTCCATCTTTAATTCTTTGAGGAACCTCTATACTGTTTTCCACAGTGGCTGCACCAGTCTGCGTTCCCACCAACAGTGCACTAGGGTTCCCTCTTCTCCACATCCTCGCCAGCACTTGTTGTTTGTTGGTTTATTAATGACAGCCATTCTCACAGGTGAAAGGTGATATTTCACTGAGGTTTTAATTTGCATCTCTCTGATAATTAGGGACAGTGAGCATTTTTTCATATGTCTTTTGGTCATCTCTATGTCCTCTTTGGAGAAATGTCTAATCATTTTTTAATTAGATTGGTTTTTGCTTTGTTTTGTTTTGGTATTGAGTTGTATGGGTTCTTTATAAATTTTGATATTAACCCCTTATCGGATGTATCATTGGTGAATTTCTTCTAGGGTGTCTTTCTTTGATAAAACTTCCAATTTTTTCTCTGATGAATGTCTATTCAGGATTTTAAACCATGAGTTTGTATTCAATTTTGAACATTTGTATTCTCTGAGAAGATATCTATTTCAATATTTTTTTCAAATATTTAAATATGAAGTTATATGTAGAATTATTTCATAGTTGGGCAAATCTCCTCTGATCTGGTTTTATACCCCCTACTCATTTTAGTACCATGTTTTCCGTCTCTTTTCTTGATTCAATTTCTCAAGAACCAGGTTTTAGACTTGTTTTATTTTAAATTCATTTACTATTGTTCTTTTTATAGTCATTATCATGTCTTTCTTCCTTCTTAACTGGATTCTTATTTTATTTATCTTGATAATTTAAATTGATATTCCAGTTCACTTACATTTATGTTCTGTAAGCATTAATGTTAATAAGCAAAGTATGAAAAGCTATAAAGTTTTTTCTAATATAACTTATTTATAGCATTTAATTTTTTATATATAATGTTCTCATTGTGATTGATTTCTTTTCCAAAATACATGAAGAAAGTGAATTCTTTGTAGAAAGATGGAAAAAGTAAAAAGCAAATAAGTCACTGGTGATTCCACCAGATATAACATATGCTTATTTTTGATAACAAAATTTGTTAAAATGCCTGAATGTTGCAACCCATAATGAGCAGGGTTAAGAGGGCGAACTGGGAGAATATGTCTGCAACACGCGTCAGGGAGCTGAAGATCAGCTCCGGCAGAGAGCTTTAAGAAAGGGCGGAAGCACAGGCAGAGTTTCTGATAAGTCACTTAAAAAGAGAAAAAGATGTGCTGGCCTATACCACATTTCATTTAATTTTCTTTCCAAATCTTAAGGTATTTTATTTATATCCACTAATATCTTAATACAGCCAAGGTGGATGAAAGGTTAAATCGGATGGTGGAAACGCTCTCTTTGGAGACGGGCTGACCAGCAGTGCTGATCAAAAAGTCAGCTTTTCCAGATCAATTTCTTGTTCCTAAATGAAAGAAAAAACTGACATACTCTTGTTTGTTTTTTCATCCATAAAATGCAAAAATAGCTTTGGAGGACAGAAAGTATGGGAAGAATGAGGAAAATGAAAGGAAAAAGAAATTCAGCTTCCCAGATCTGTCCTGCTGAGAGAAGACAAGTTGTGACAAAATGAGCACTTCAGGGTTTATTTTTTTATTTTTGTTTTTTATTTATTTTAGTTATATTTTATTGTTTAGTTATAGTTGTCCCAATTTTCCCCCCATTGCTCTCCCTTGCCCCCACCACAGGCAATCCCCGTCCCCTTGCCCACGCCCATGGGTCTTTTGTATGTGGTCCTTGACTTGACCCTTCTCCTTCTTATCCCTCTCCCCTCTCCCCTCTGGTCACTGTCAGTTGGTTCTTTGTTTCCATGCACCTGGTTCTCTTTTGCTTGCTTGTTTGTTTTGTTGATTAGGTTCTAGTGGTAGGTGAGATCATATGGTATTTGTCTTTCTCTGCGTGGCTTAGTTCACTTAGTTCCGGGTCCATCCATGCTGTTACCAATGGTAGGAGCTCCTTCTTTCTTTCTGCTGCGTAGTATTCCATTGTGTAAATGTACCACTGTTTTTTGATTCACTCCTTTGCTGATGGGCACTTAGGCTGCTTCCAGCACTTGGCTATTGTAAATTGTGCTGCTATGAACACTGGGGTGTGTAGGTTCTTTCGAACTGGTGTTTCAGGATTCTTAGGGCATAATCCCAGCAGTGGGATCACTGGATCAAAAGGCAGTTCTATTTTTAGTTTTTTGAGGAAACTCCATACTGTTTTCCACAGTGGCTGCACCAGTCTGTACACTAGGGTTCCCTTCTCTCCACATCCTCACCAGCACTTGTCGTTTGTGGATTTGCTGATGATGGCCTTTCTGACTGGTGTGAAGTGGTATCTCATGGTGGTTTTAATTTGCATCTCTGTGATGGCTGGTGATGCTGAGCATCATTTCATATGCCTATGGGTCCTCCGTATGTCCTCCTTGGAGAAGTGTCTTTTTAAATAAAGCACGTCAGTGCGACAGCACAAACATCAGCCCTTCCTCAGGGGAACAGCTCCTCCAGGACCACCGCGCTGTCTGTGGCCACCATGCAGATTTTGGGTGCGTTCCCAGTGTGCTCGTCCCTCTAGGTAGCAGAACTGAAGATGTCCTTCACGAGTCGCATGGCTTTGTCCAAAGACAGTGGTACAAGCTTCACATTTTGCCTGTTCTTAAAAGCAACTGGGTTGTCAACAGGGGCTGCAGCATGGCGCTCGCTAACCCCCTACTCTTGCAGGTGTCTCTCCAGTAGGACCCCACCCGGTCAGAACTGGGCAGGGCTCCCTTCCCTTCTGCATCTAGTCCCGGGTGATGTTGTAAACACAGTACCGGCCGAAGCGCCTTGAGGAGAGGACCGCGAGCAGCACTGCGGAGATTGCGCTGTGGTCACGGCCTTATGACTGGAACACTTGCGCATCTTGAATTTTGCTTCAGTAATCTTCGTCAGGGTAAGACAGTCTCCATGGAAACCACTGCACCCCGTGACTGTTTTATCCATTAAATTGTAACACATGAGGCTGTCCCAGGTGTAGATTGAAAACCCTTCATTTCAATCGCGTATCAGAAGCAACAATTGAAAAATTTTCTCCAGCTGTTGCCAATCCAGTGCCTCCGTTGAAAGCGCAGGGCAAGATGCGCAGCCGCGCCACCCGTGTCCTGCAACACCGTCGCCTGGTCTCGGCGCTCCCGCTTCGCAGGGTGGCGTCGCCGGTGCTGCGCCTGCTGTCTGACCTCTAACACATTTTTATAAAATCAGTTTTATCTAGTAAACAAAGAAGTGCAATTAAGGCCACAGCAAACTATCTTTTTTTGCTAATAACTTAGCAAAGTTTTTTTTTCTATTAATTATAATCTCCGAAATCATCTATGTGGTAGGCATTTGGCTCCCTCATCATCTTTGGCAAAAACTGAAAATAAGTTTTAAAAACTTTAAAAACTGATATATACTAAGAAAATGACAACCAAGGTGCTAAAGATTTAGCCACAAAAATGTTTACTGCAGTTAAAAATTATAAATGACCTGAATGCTAAACAAATGAGGATTGATTAACTTAACTATTGTAAAATAAATTAATGGATTAGACAACTATTACAAACGACATTTCAGATAATATTTATGGAAAGGGAAGGATTGTCGAGATGTACTGATATATAAAAAGTCAGTTTACGGGCGCGTATTTATTGCATGAACTCAGGGAAACATAAAGGTAGGTGACATTGCATTTGAAAATGCTTATGCACACATACGTTGTGGGTAATTTTTCTTCTTTTCCTCCTCCTTTACTCTCCTCCATTTTCCTCTTCCTTCTCCTTTTGCTTGTTGTAAAATTTAGGAAAAAGCAAAAATTAGGACATATAAAAATTGGCCATAATATCCTCAGAAAATATTTTCATAAATATTCTAGGCTTTTTCTTGTCATGTTATAACAAATGTTTTGTTTTTGATTTTTAAAGCCTTTTTTCTTAGAGCAAGGCGAGGTTCACAGCAAAATTAAGAGGCAAGTACAGAGATTTTCCATATTCCCCTGCCCCTCCCCCACCCCCACCGCCACGCACAGACTCCCCTCATTAGACAGTCGATTGCTCCAGCCCCATTTGTTGGAAAGGCCGCCCCTTCTCCTTTGAATTGCTTTGGATCGATGTAAAAAAGTAGAGGAGTATATCGATGTGGGCCTGGGTTCCGAATTCCCTGTTCTGTCCCACTGAGCTCCGCCTCTGTCCTTTCACCAAAACCACAGTGCCTCAGTTACTGTAGCTGTGTAGTAAGCATTCATAGAGGGTAGAGTTTCTCTTATACTTTATTCTTCTTTGTCTAGATTGTTTTAAAATCTTAAAAAAAAAGATTGTTTTAGCCTTGACCTGTGTGGCTCAGTGGTTTGGGCATTGTCCCGCAAAGCCAAAGGTTGCAGGTTTGATTCCCATTGCTTATGAGAGGCAACTGTCTGGTGTTTCTCCCTCCCTTCCCCTCTCTCTAAAATTAAAAAAAATTTGTTTTAGTCCTTCTAGGTCCTGTAACTTTCCATATTAATTTAATTTAAATTAATTTATTTTTTAAAGACTGTATTTATTTATTTTTAGAGAGAGGGGAAGGGAGGAAGAAGGAGAGGAAGATAAACATTAATGTGTGGCTGCCTCTCATGCACCCAGTGCTGGGGACCTGGCCCACAACCCAGGCATGTGCTCTGACTGGGAATCGAACAGGTAAGCCTTTGGTTTGCAGGCCTGCGCTCAATCCACTGAGCCACACCAGCCAGGGCTCCATGTAAATTTTAGAATAAGCTTGTCTATAGATACAAAACACCTTACTGGGATTTTGATAGAAATTGCATTAAACATATAGGCAATTGCAAGGTAATGGACATCTTTACTATGTTGAGTCTTGAACTCAATATATCTTTCCATTATTTTGAGCTCTTCCTTGATTTCTTTCATCAGGATTTCATCATTTTCAGTATACAAATCCTGTACGTGTTTATACCTAAGTACTTCATTTTTTTGGAGCAATGATTAATGGCATTATGTTTTTAATTATGGTATCTTTATATTCATCGTAAGTATTAGAAATAACATTGACTTTTGTCAGCTTATCTTATATTCTGAAATCTTGCTGAACTTACTTATAGGCTCTAGATTCTTTTTAGATTCCTTGGGATTTTTTCATGTAGACAATCATACCGTCTACAGCAGTTTTATTTTTTCCTTTTCAATTGTAGGACTTTGTTTCTTTTCTCCTGGCGTTATTACAGGGGCTAAATCTCCCATTACATGTAAAATACAAGTGATGAGACAGTTCTCTGTTCTCAATCTTACTGGGAAAACATCCATTCTTTCGCCATTAAGTTTGATGTTATTTGCAGGTTTTTGTAAATCCTCTTTATCCAGTTGGGATAGTTCCCCTTGCTGAGAAATTTTTTCTAACTTCCTGAGAAGTTTTTCATGAGTCATGATGGATTTTGTCAAATGCTTTTTCTGTATTAATTGATATGTTGCTTTGGCTGGTGTGGCTCAGTTGGTTGGAGCATTATCCTGTACAGCAAAATGTTTCAGGTTCAATTCCCTGTTGGGGCGTGCAAGGAAGGCAACCAATTGATGTTTCTCTCTCACATCGATATTTCTCTCTCTCTCTTCCCCTCACTTCCTTTCTCTCTAAAATTAATAAACATGAAAACATGATATGGTGGATTACATTTATTGGTTTTTGAAAGTTCCGCTCTTGGAATAAATACCACTAGGTCAGGGCATATAACTCTTTTTATACAGTATAGAATTCAATTTGCTAATATTTTGTGGAATATTTTTGCAACTTGGATTATGAGAGATTTTGGTCTATAGTTTTGCCTTTTGTACTGTCTCTGTCTGGTTATAGTATTGGGATAATATTAGCCTCATATAATGAGTTGGAAATCATTCCCTCCTATTTTTAGGCAAATGTGTAAATTGATGTTAATTCTTCTTTAAGTGTTTGGTGGAATTCTCTACTAAAATCATCAGGTCCTAGAGATTTGGGGACGGGATTTAAATTACAAATTTAATTTATTTAATGGTTATAATGTTATTCACACTATCTGTTTTATTTTGGTTGTGTTTTAGCAGTGTAATTTACAAGAAATTGGTCTGTTCTTCTCAGCTATTAAATTTATGACTATAAAAGCTGTTTGTAGTATTCTTTTTATTATCTTTTCAATGTCACCAGGACTTTTAAGATATCCTTATTTTATTTCTGATATTGGTGATTCATGTCTTCTTTTTAAGTTTTTGTTAGCCTTACTAGCAATTTATCATTGTTATTAATTTTTTGAGGAACTAGCTTCTTGATTGATTTTCTCTACTAGTTTCCTATTTTCAGTTTCACTTATTAGCTCTTATCTTTATCATTTCTTTTCAAATGCTTTCTTTGTGTTTATTTTGCTCTTCTTTTTCTAGTTTCTAGAGGTAGGAATTTAGGAATCTGACTTACGATCTTTCCTCATTTCTAATGTAAGCTTTTGTCCTCTTTGGCATAATCGCCCTCTTAGCAATGCTTATAACATGTTTTGATATGTTATATTTGCATTTTTATTTAGTTCTAAGCATTTTTTTATTTCTTTTGAGGTTTCTATTTGACCTGTGGATTATTTAGAAGGGTATAGTTTAATTTCATGTGTTCAGAAACATTTCTTTTGTCTTTCTGTTTTTCATTTCTAGTTTCATTTCACACTGGTCAGAGAACACACTGTGTGTGGTTTCAATTTTTTAAATTTGCCAGGTTTGTCCAGGTATGATCTGTCTTGGTGATGTTCCATGTGAGCTTGAGAAGAATGTGTGTTCTGTTTTTGGGCAGAGTGTTCTGTATATGTCAGTTAGATTCTGTTAGTTGGGTTTTTTGTTCAGAATTTCTATATCCTTGTTGATTTTTTGCCCAATAGTTCCATTAGGTGCTAAAAGGGAGTGTCGATTTCCAACTGTAATTGAAGATTTTTCTTTTTCTTTTCTGTCCACTCCATAAGATTTTGCTTCAGTATTTTGAGGTTCTGTTTCTGATGCTTACCCACTTGGGATTATCATGTCTTTCTGGTGGATTTTTTCTTTATCTTTGATTTTCTGTTGTTTATAATCCATATACCCAGGAATAGTTTTTGCAAGGGTGGGGCATTTATCTTACATGATGTATCTGAGCTTCCTGGATCTGTGATTTGCTGTCTGACATTAACTTGGGGAAATTTTCAGTCATTTTTTCAGATATTTCTTCTGTTCCTATTTTTCTTCTTCCAGTATTTTCATTATATGTGTGTTATACCTTTTGTAGCTGTCTCACAGTTCTTGGATATTCTGTTTTGCTTTTTTCTATCATTTTTTCTGTTTGCTTATTCATTTTGGAGGTTTCTAGTGAGATATCCTCAAGCTCAGAGATTCTTTCCTCAGCCATGTTCAGTCAACTAATTGCCCATCAAAGGCGTTCTTTGTTTCCAGCACAGTGATTTTGATCTCTAGAACTTCTTTTCACTTCTGTTTTAGTATTTTTATCACTCTGCCTATATCACTCATCTGTTCTTGCATGCTGCCCACTATATCCATGGACAGATAACTTAGCATATTAATTAAAGTTGTTTTAAATTGCTGGGGTGATAATTCCAACATCCCTGCTTTGTTTGTTTGTGATGCTTTTTTTATCTATACAAATTATGGTGGTGGTTGTTGTTTTGGTTTCTGTAGGCCCTTGTGATTTTTCCCTTGGTAAGCAGACATGATGCATAGCGTAAAGAAATACCTGTGAATGTGTTTCAGTGACGTGGTGCTCAGGTGTGGGAGCAGGGCAGCTCTATGACCAAGTGTTAGTTTTTTAGGGAGTCTGTGCCTCTGGTCTGCAATCTTAACAAGTGTTTCTCAGGATTTTTCCTCCCTTGTAGGTGGGACAGAAAGGCTAGGCTGTGCTGGAGTCAGGTATTTCCCTTTCCCAGGTCAGTTAGACTCTGATTATGCTCCAAAAGGTTAAGCTCTCTTTAACTAGTTTCCCCTGAGAGCAGAGCTTGTTAAGAAGAGCTTGCTAGAAACACAAGGGGGTTTTTCCCAGTATTTACTGTGAGAACCTGGTTAAACTTCTGGAGGTAAATCTCACAAAGTTGTATGGGCCTCCCTAGGAATGGACCTTCCTTGAGTTTTAACTGCAGGAGTTGTCCACAGGAAACCCCCAATAATCTGTCAAGTACAGTTCAACTCTTTCCACCCCAGCACCAGTTCCACGGTGGATTCCGCCTGCGAGTCTCTGCTCAGGGAAGGTGAGGCTCCCCGTATCCGCCTGCCTGTCTTTTCAATCTTGGGGGCATGGGTTGTCCTGTGTTCTCATATTTCTTATGGATCCTAGAAGAGTTGTTGATTTTTCAGCTGTTCAGCTGTTTCAGCTTTTCACCTGTTGCTAGGCTGGACTGGTGGCCAAAAGCCTTCTATGTGGAACTGGAGATGAGAAGTCAGTGTATATAGCTTTAATATCTCTTTGTATAGCTTTCATAGCTGTTGCTCTGGGTATTATAATATACATATGTATATTGTACCAGTATTTTACCACTTTCGATGAAGTATAGAAACCTCCCTTTATTTTCCTTCTCCACTTTTAAATATCATTGTCTTGAGTATCCAATGATGTTAAAAATCAAGCATGATTTGTATCACTCATGAGGGAAAGCACGATGTATTTTACGTGCTCATATTTCTATTTCTTTTGTCTTCCTCTTGATGCTCTAAGATTTTTTTTTTTAATCATTTCCTTCCTGACTGTTAGGGAAATAATCCCTTTAGGCATTCTTTTAGGAGAGGTTTACTAGCAACAAACTCTTTTAAGTTCTTTTATCTGAGAAGTCATTATTTCCCCCTCATTCCTGAAAGATAGTTTTGTCAGATACGGAATTTGCAGTGGACAGTCCCCCCCCCCCCCACAGAACTTTCCAGATGTTGTGCCACTTCCTTCTGGCCTCCACGTTTCAGGTGAGAAACCTGTTGTCATTCACATTGGTGTTCCACGATTCATTTCTCCCTGTGAAGACTTTTCTTTGTCCTTAGTTTCTAGAAGTTTAACTCTGGTGTGTGTTTGTGTGAATATATATGCGTTATGTTTGTAGTTTGTTCACTCAGCTCCTTGGATCTATAGACTTGAGAAGTTTAAGACACTTTCAGCCATTTGTCAAATTCTCTTTCAGCCTCCTTCCTTTTTCTTTTCCTCATCCTTCGTGAGCTCTGACGATACAAATGTTGGGTTTTTTGTTATTGTCCCACTGGTTCTTGAGGCTGTTTCATTTTTTCACTGTCGTTTCTCTGTGTTACTCAGATAAGGGGGATCCTACTGATCTGCCCTCAAGTTACCTATTGTAGCCTCTGTGTTCTCCACTCTACAGCTGAGCCCATCCAGGGAGTTTTTAAATTTCTGATATTGTTCTTTGAGTCTATAATTTGTATTTGGTTCTTTGTATACTTTTATTTCTTTTCTGAGATTTTCTATTTTTCTGTTTGCCTCAAGAGACTTTATAGTTGATTGTCGAAGCACTTTTATGATGGATGCTTGGATATCCTTGTCAGAGAATTTCAACATCTAATTCATCCCGCTATTGGTCTCAGTGGATTGCCTTTTCTCATTGAAAGTGTGCTTTTTTGGTTCTTGACACAATAGATCATTTTCTGTTGAATCCTGGGCATTTTATCTAATGCATTAGAGGCTGTGGGCCCTGATTATATCTTCTATACTAGTAGGAAGTCTCCATGTTTAGGTTTGGTTTTCAAGTCGTGGCCTGCTTTTGTGGGCTGTGGTTCTAGCCGCTGTTTAGTGTTCAGAGTTTGCTGTGTTCTTTTGGTTCCTGGCTCACCGCGTCCCTCTGGGACTCCCTCAGGTCTCTGCTGGTGCTGCCTGGGGGACAGAGTGGATTTTCCCAGGCCAGGCTTCCTGTGTTTCTCTGAGGCAGGCGGGTACTGTGGTGGGATCCCCTGCTGGTGCTCTCTGGCTTCCTTGGTGTCCCTGGGCACGAACGGGGACTCTGGAGCCCATTGGGTCAAAGAGTCTTTTCAGGTCGGCTGCTTAGTGTTGCTTCATCCTTCTAGCTGGTTCTGCCTACCCATGCTGGTGCCCTCTGGAGAGTGAGTGGGACTGTCCATTTGCTACGGCTGAGTCCTTCCAGCTGATTCCAGTGCTGGCCCCGGTGGCTCTCAGTAAAGGAAGGGATATCAGGAGTATCAGATGTGGGGACCCGAGATAAATGAAGCTTCCCAGACTAGGCCTCCCACAGTGCTTGGGCCTCTCTTGCCAGTTTTGTCCCCCTGCCTCAGCAGTGTGGACATTCGCGGCCGGTGAGAGAGAACGCTTCCCTTGCCTCTTATTGTTGGTGGGGCTCCCAGCTGGTTTGTCTTGCTGGTGGTGCTGGTCGGACCGATTTTGTCAAACAGCCCGGGAAGAAGGGAGCCTGCCTGAGCTGCATTTTGTGGCTGGGTTCGGAAGCCAGGGAATAATGGGGCCTGGTTTTCTTCCTCTGCTGGGTTGCGGGAGGAGAGGGAGACCCCTGCCACTGTGTTGCTTTTCCCATCCCGAGGTTTCAGACTGGCTCAGCTTCTTTTTCCCACTATTTGGAAAACCCTCAGTCCTTAATTCCAGGGCTTACAATGCACTTGGGAGGAGGAGTAGGGAGAGACAGGTCTACGCCATCTTGTCGGGGCTGAAAATCCTACCATGAATTGTTTGCTAAAAACTTAGAAATTGATTTCTGAGTTTTCACAAATGCGATGTCAGTTTTTATACATCATCACACCAAATAACTCCCAAATAACCTGAGAAATGAGCATAGAATGGGGATATGTATGGCTTTAACGTGACTGGTGTAGGCACATTTGTGGCGAGTACTGGTTTCAGAAGCAAACCTGGGAATTAGATAGAGGAAAAGCTTTATGCCTTGTAGTGATGCTGTATAAGGTTTCTCTCCTGACGAACACAAGAAAAATTATGCTAAATGTTAACATAGGCATGTCCTATTTTCTAATGATAACATATTTAAAGCAACTTTAGAATTTCTACACTAAAGACCTTATTGTTAAAATCACATCCACTTGCCGAATATATGCAAACCACTGATGTGATGCTGTATCCAGATCCCCTCACCTCTCTCAACTGCAATTTACAATTGTAATTAATTGTGGGTGAAGTTGCCTCATGACTTCGTAATTTATTCAAGGCAAGAGATTTCAGGAACAGAGCATCTCCATCCATCTCCGTCTTCAGCCCTCGCGTGTGGAGCCCGTTGACCAGGTTTCTGTGTTGATTTTTCTATTCGGAGAAGTGACACGGGTACTAGACCTCCAAATAAATTACTGATCATTACCCTCTTTGCATGGTTTTGAATTTCAAAAAACTGCACATATGTAAGACATACATCATCCTGTTATACATGAATATTTATAATACCTAGTAAGTGTCTCCCCCACTTAACACATACACACACAAATATATGTAATCTTACTGGAGTTTATTGGTTTATAAATTAGAATTCTATTGACAGGCTCTTTTTGATGTCTCTTAAGTGATAGTTTAGTTTACATTATCATTATGAGATGTCATTGTATTTATGCTAGACTATTTGGATGTCTTATGTCATGTTCATTACAATTTTTCAGTATACTTTTATGTTTATGATCTTTTGTTTCTTTTATAACCCAGCTTTATAAAGTCTCTTTGTTTAACTGATTTTTTTCCTCAGGTCAAACAGTTAACTTCTAGTGGCCCTGGGACCAGGACATGGGTCCTCTGATGCCAGGTTCTCTGCAGTGAACATCAGTTCTCCTGCAACTAGAGTCCAAACACAAGATGAAAGGAAACATGGAGCAGAATACAAAAGGGTTAATTTCGTGCTGCACTTAGAAGTATCATCTAAACCCAGGAAACACTGCTAATTGCCAGTGACTGATCTGTTTCTAGCCTATGACTAAGCATTATTCAGCCCATGCTGATTAATTCCAATATGAATCCCATGATGTCATTATTGGCTGAAATTCATGCTTTTCCCGTAGCTCTGTAAGCAGCCTCCTACCCTATATTCCCCATATCTCAGACACTGTCTGTTACTAGTTCTTTTTAAAATTGTGATTCATAGAACTTCAATTTGTAAATTGCCAAAAAAATGCATAGACTGATTATTATATAGAAAATGATGTTAGACTCATTCTATGCCAGTTAATCTAACTTCATTCAGAATCCTGCAAAGAAGACTAAATTTAAGACTCAGTTCTTTATATGGTCACAGATTTAACCAGAGAATCCATCTCCACTGTATATGAATAGTATCATTTTCTTTGTTTATTCAATGTGCTGCCTTATTCATTTTTTAATAAAAATTACTTGAAAGGTTTTAAAATAATTGAATCTATTTGTTTCATATTCCCTGATGTATTAATTTTTTTTGGCATGGTGCTTTAGAAAGTATATGATCTAGAAAGCAGCCTAATTCTTGTCACAGCTACAACCTTACTGAGGTAGAAAATTTGGCATTTATATAAAATGAAACCATCTCTAATGCTTTGTTCACTCTTCTAGAGCCGCCTTTGTTTAATCACCATGTTTAGAGCTTCTAGAAAGGGCCTCCTTTGGGGAATGAGTGGCTAGGAATGAGGGGGTGCTGATGATACGTTAATAAAATGTCAATATGAAAGGAAATTGATTTCCCCCCCTCAAGCCGCAGTCTGTGGAGTTGCCTGTCTTTGACAGACAGCTGTGTGAGTCGGTCTCCCATTCGTGAATTACTACGCGGAGCCTGCCGGGCGGCGTTGGCCGGTTCTGCGTTTCCATGGTGCCCAGCCTCCCTATCACAGCACGTGGTTGTTACTGCTTATCGAGTCTTCTGTATTCGCTGATAGATGCTTGGGGCCAGGGAGAGCCTCCGCCTTGCTTCCCATTGCGGTACAGCGCTGGCGGGGCTGGGGTGCTTAATAAATGTTTGCCCAATGAAAGGATGAATGCAGTTTAAAATTTGGGTTCATTTCCAACTTCCTCTATAATCCCCCTTTTTAGACAGCTTTATTGCGGTAAAACTGGTATACGGAAAACTGCATATTTAATGCGTGCAATTTTATGAGTTTGACATATGGATACACCCATGTACCTCACCTCCATCAAGCTAATAAATGTATATCCAGCATCTTTGAGAGTTTCCCCGTGCCCCTACTTCTTGTAGTAAGCATACCACAGAAAATGTAAAGCCAGGCTTTAGTGTATGACCTTCTGTTGTTACATCTTCCCAAACTACTTGTATTGTCACTTCCTCCTGTGTATCTTCCATCCCTCTTACAAATATTGCACAAAGTAAATCATTCTTGAAATGGGTAGAATGGCCCTGGCTGGCATAGCTCAGTGGTGTGAGTGTCGGCCTGAACCAAAGGGTCGCTGGTTCGATTCCCCAGTCAGGGCACATGCCTGGGTTGCAGGCCAGGTCCCCAGCAGGGGGCGCACCAGAGGCAACCACACACTGATGTTTCTCTCCCTCTCTGTCTCCCTCCCTTCCCCTCTGTCTAAAAATAAAATAAATAAAATCTTTTTTTTTTAATGAAATGAATGGAATGAATAGGGAAAAAACCCAAAAGAGTAAATACAGGGAAAGCATTGACTGGGGCCAGCTTTCTCTCATTCCCCCGAAATAACAGGCATGAACCCTGATATTCATATTCCCATCATTTACCTGGCTACTCTTACACTGACAGCAGTTTTAGAGAAAGAGGGAGGTGGGCAGTGAGGCATTATCATGATGTTTGTTTATCTTAAAAATAATTCTGACCGTCTATAGGACTGTCCCTAAACTAACTGTCTGTGTCATCTTAATCTTCTCAACATAACAGGAGCTCCACACGAGGGCATGGGATTCTCTCTCACATGGAAGGCGAGGCATGGATGCCCAGGGTCGGGGACTCTGGAAAAAGTCCTCCCCTCCGCACGGTTGGTGACCCAGGAGACCCGAGGGCTGAGCCTGCAGGAAAGGCTGCAGGAAAGGCGCGAGCTCCTTGTGGGGGCGGGGCCTCAGAGCAGGGCCTTGGGCTCTACCCACCCGCAGCAGTTACACCCGCGGGGCGTGTCTGCGTGTGGGCGCGCAGTGCTGGGGGCCGCACAGAACACCCTTCTGGGTGCGCACGAGCCATTTCCTCCGCGGGATCAGGGTAGCAGGGGGCCAGGTGGCGGGGTGGGCGGACTTGCCTTTTGCTGACAGTTTCGGTGAAGGACTCATCGTTCACTCTCCCGGTAGAGATCTGAAGGGAGACAAACCCATCAGACGAGGCGGGGCTCCACTTGTAATTTAAATGGGCTACCACAGACCTTAAAGCAAATTACGGTTAACTGACATCCTCGGACCACCGGCAACAACAAATCGTGATTTAAGAGTTAGGAGCAAAACTTCACAAGGAAAGAACAGGCTACAGAAAGAAAGAAAAAAAGTAACGAAGAGATAAATAAAATATAAAAGGACAGCCACAGATCTGAAATTTTGTTTAGAAAATATATAAAAGGTCACGAGATCCTTGAGATTGGAGAGTGTAGAGGAGGAATTTGCTTTACTAATACTAATACATTACTGTATTAAATTGCGTTCCATGGGAAATAGACTCTGAGGTGAAGAATTGTATGTTGGAAGTTTGGTAAGAGGTAGCCTTGGGACCAACACCTGTGGGAGAGTAGGAACGCAAGGCCGGGCAGAGGCAGGCATCGGCAGGTGGTGCAGTCACACTAAAGCCTATAGCATCTTCCCTGGCGGGGGCGGGGGTGGGGTTTCTGGAACCAAGATGGCCTCTCAGTTGCCAAAACTGAGGAAAGTGGGTCTGATCTTCGCACTCCTTGGTCTGCCAATCCTGGGCTTCCAGCTGTCCTCGGGGCCGGGGGATCAGTTTACCTTGGGTGAGGCAACTCCCTTTAGCAGACCACAGTCCCCAGGGAGTGACTGGGGAAATGAATGCCTTTGTCCCAAAGGGATGGGGGTCTGGGTGGTGCCCCCACAGCACTCTCTGCACTGCAACAGGAACGCATTCAAAACACAATGGATTCCTACACATCCCCATCCTTGGAACTAAATAAATGTTCAGAAACATAGCCAGCTCTGACCGGTGTGGCTCAGTGGGTTAGGTGTCACCTTGTAAGGCAGGGGGTCACCGATTCAGTTCCTGCCAGGGCACATGCCTGGGTTGTAGGCCACTCCTCAGCTGGTGTCTCTCAATGTTTGCCTCCCTCTTTTTCTCCCTCCCTTCACCTCTCTCTAAACATAAATAAA
>PVJD01010551.1:0-52713 GCA_004026545.1 Mormoops blainvillei | reverse complement strand
GAGCCCTTTCAACCAACCTGGGGGCCCCTGAGCTGGGTCCTGGGGCTGCCAAGATAATGCGAGACCCAATGTGCACGCATCCTCAGAGAGCTCAGGTCAAGGGGCAATTATACCACCTCAGGACAAGGGTCACAGGAAGGGTGTGTACAAAGGTGCCTTTCTGTGGCCTCTGCAGCACCATCCAGCC
The DNA here is from genome assembly GCA_004026545.1 of Mormoops blainvillei. Lineage (NCBI taxonomy): Eukaryota > Metazoa > Chordata > Mammalia > Chiroptera > Mormoopidae > Mormoops > Mormoops blainvillei. Next base: position 52,526 of record PVJD01010551.1, on the reverse strand, counting down.
ATGATGCCCCACGAGAGCCCAGCCCCAGCCCAGGGCAGGCAGTGAGTTGCCCCTAATGCTTCTGCCTGCAGCATCAGCTCCCCGGGGAGCTGCGGGACTGTATCCATGTGTCTTTATAAGGAGAAAAAAGACTGGAAGAAAATGGAGCAAAATGTTGGGAAGGACAGGGATGAGTTTTGCTGTCTTTTAATGCTTTTCTGAAGTTACTTTTCTCTCTGCGCGATAAATACATACTGTTTTTGTAATCAGCAAAAGAACCGACATGTTATTTTTGGAAAAGAAGACATGCTGACAGTCTCAGGATACTGCAGAGGCTGCTGTGCAGAGGGCGAGAGAGCTACAGGGAGGAGTGGAGCATAGAGTCAGGTTTGGGACAGGAGAACCCCAAGGGCTCACTATGGAATGCAAGACCTAACAGGGACCATGCGAGGGATCAACGGATCACGCAGGCAGAGCGCTTAGGACAGGGCCTGCCACACTGCGGATAGCCAGTAGGTGGCAGCCGATCCCACCATTATCATCAGCGTTATTGTCTTGACCTGTGGGGTGGGCCAAGACACCGGACTTGAACTGACAGGTGAAACAGAGCCACTCTACCCTCCCTGGCCTCAGCTTCCAGTACTGGACAAGGAGGGAGCAAGCTGGTGCTCCGAGGAGGTCCCTAAAGATTCAGATCCCCACCTCCCTCCAGGTACCTGGGCAGGGGGACCCCGACCGGCAGGGCGTTGCTGTAGAGCTCGGCGCTGGGCCGGCGGCGCTTGTCGGAGTAGTGCTGCAGGAAGGTGTGCTTGTTGCGGTGCAGGTAGTCCACCAGGTCGCCATAGCGGCAGTACTCGGTGATGATGTAGATGGGCCCTGCGGAGGGACAAGCTCAGGGGCAGTCCCCGTGGAGGCCTCAAGCTTCCCATCGGGGCCGCGAGGCTAATAATGATGCGCTGCACGTAGGGGAGGCAGCTTGGTAAAATGGCGAAGGGCCTTTGGCTCCAGGCAAACACATTCTTTGCCTGCCTCTGTGACCGCGAGCAAAATATTAGCTTCCTTGAGCCTTACTTTCCCCATCTGTTAAATGGGCTTAATGACCGCCACCACAAAGGGCTGTCACGGATGTTCATGGGATAATAATGCCTTTGTCAGTTCTGCTCGGTGCCTGGTACAGAGTAGGCACGCAGTGTTAGCTGTTGTTGATAGGTTTTCAAACTAAAGCTTGTTTTGGAGCCCAGTATATAAAGTAAAGAGTGGCAATTATTTATTTTCAGGTGACGGCTTAAATTCAAATACAGGGTCCGGCAGAAGTAACGCCTGCTTGATGGTGGTTGGTAGGGTAATAATAACATGGGCGTAATAACTTATGGTTTTAACTCGAACATTTCACCTAAAATGTCATTTGGTGTGCTTGAGTGTGATATTGTTATGTTACATAATTACATGTTTATGATTTTGTAATAACAATTTGTAATAAAAAAAAGGGGTGTTATTTGTGCCGAACCCTGTACACTACATCTACTTAAAGTCAATCAGTGGGAACTTGAAGATATTAATAAAAACAAAAATTGTGAAATGGGGCGATCATTGCAAACATAAATTGCCCTGTGTGTGTAATGTACTTCTGTATTTTGCTTCGGTTGCATAATACAGAGGAAAATCCCAAACCTCACAAGAGGCAGCTGTAAATGGCAGTAACTTTTTTTTTTTTTTTTGCAGCCTTACAGCCTAACTTGCAATCAGAGTTTCAAATAAACACTCTTAGTCAGAAAGACTTTATTCTACAATCTGAGTGAAGGCAGCTCCCAGTTAGCAGGCCGGTGGTCTTCAATAGGGGGGACAAAACTCATCTCTGTTGCACAAGCTGTCGTTTATTGTAGTTGTTAGGATGTATTGTCTTAGGAAAAACAACAGACATGGGCAACAGTATGGTGATTGCCAGAGGGAAAAGGGGGAAGGGGAGGTGGACAAGGGCAGAGCGGGGTAAACGGCGACGGAAGGAGACTTGACTTGGGTGGTGAGCACATGATGCAGTGTGCAGGTGATGTGTTGTAGAGTCGCACACTTGAAACCTGGTTGGCTTCAATAACCAATGTCACCCCAATACATTCAATTCAAAAATGTGAAAATTTTAAATGTCGAGGATGCTTTGATTTGGGAATCGCTGGCGCTGGTGACCTGGACGGCCCTTTGGCCTTGGCAGTACTGTGAGTTTCTAAATCCCATATCCATCCAGCTCTGTACAGTGAGGGTGTTGGACTGGATGGACACAGACACTCCAGCTGGAGTGTCTCGCTGTCCCTGGACTGAGGATGGGGGAGAGGGGCCCAGTCCTGGCCACTGGCACTTCCCAGAGCCCTCTGGGCAAGTGGGTTTGTACCTCCTTTGGTGCAGGCTCCCAGCAGGTTGACCACGTTCAGGTGGGGCCCAAGGTGACTCATGATCTTCAGCTCCGACATGAGGGCTTGCTTCTCACTGCTTCGGGCTGTGGCTGAGGGAGAGAGGGGGCCTCAGGCCTGGCCCCATCACTGAGGCCCCATGGAGTGCCCACTGGAGCCTGTTCTGGCTCTGCCCCAGTTTGTGGCCAAGGGTGGTGAGGACCCACATGCAGGGGGAGGGGAAAGAGGATGGGAGGAAGGAGGCAGGGGGAGGGAGGAGGCGGGGGAGGAGGCTGCCAGAGAAGGGGGCAAGATGAGAAGGCCTTCCCAGAGCCGGTCAGGAGCGGGGCTGGCTGCAGGGTGACTGTGTTCCCTATGCCCAGAGAATCCGAGTCAGGTCTGGTCCGCTCTGGGAGCGCCTGACTGTGTGGGGAGGGGGCGGGGAAAGGGTGGGGGTGCTCCCAGGACTCACATTTCAGCATCTTGACGGCCACTTTCATTGTGGCTTGAGAATGGCTCAGGCCATGAGCCGTGGCCTCCACCACCTGCCCAAAGGCCCCAGAGCCGAGGGTACGTCCTGGGGAGGGATGGTCCTTCAGCTCCTGGCCCACCAGGAAGCTGCCTCCCACCCTCTCTGAAGTCAGCGTGCACATTTGTCAACCATCCTGGACTTAAGGTGTTTCCTCCAATGAGGCTCCTAAAATCACGGTCCTCCCGAGAGTCTTAACTAAGTGCTGCCTGTTTTCTGAACCATCTTAGTCCCTGGAAGCCTTCCTCCCTGTCCAGAGGGGAGCTCATCTCCTCTGCCCCCGTCAGCCTCCCAGCTGAACTAAGCACAAGCTTGGCGCTTGGCCTGTCCTACATTAAGACTTCCTCTGTCGTCACAAAGGTGTCCCATCTCACACAGTAATGGGATCATAGGACCTCACTACTGGATGATCCCTGGGGAATCATCTTGTCCTGGCACCACAGAGGGGGATACTGGGGGCCAGAGGAGGCAAGACATGGGCCCTAAGTCTCAAAGCTAGTAAAACGAAGCTGGGACCAGACCTCAGATAATCCTCCCACCCGTGTCAAGTGTGCACACTGCCGCGTGAGGCCTCCTCAGACTGACCAAGCACGAGCTGGTCCCGCGGCAGCTCCCAGGTGGAGTCGTAGGGCAGCTGCATAGGGTCCACGTAGATGTACTCATGACCGTCGGAGCTCACAGATTCAATTACCTTCCATCGGATCTCGTAGCGGGGCTTCTGCAGGACCAAGACCAGGGGTGGGTCATCAGAGGGGGTCTTGAGGCCCACTAGGTCCAGTCCCTTATGGAACATATGGGGCGGGAGACCCAGAGTCCCAGACAGGCACAGGGCATAGGTGAAGTCACACAGCAAGCTCTCGATGGAGCCAAGGCCTTCGTGGGTTCAGTGGGAACAGATGCCAAGGGCCCTGTCTAGGGAGTGTCTGAGGAGTAGCTGACCGCCGACAGCCCAGCTCATCAGAACCTCCTCCCCAGCTTCTCCTAGAGCGTCAGTTGCTCTTTAGATGGGAATAGATGAGCACACAGCCCCAGGAAGTGACGCAAGGCAGGGGCACTCTGCTGGATGTGGAGAGCCCCCTCCATGCCGGGTCAGTCACAGCAGTAATCTCAGGAATCTCAGAAAGATGTAACTGTAGGATGGTGAAACCAGGGGGTGCAGGAATCAATCATGGGACTAGAATCTTAGAAAGATGGACTATGGGGAGCTGCAGTACTAAGTCAGGAATCTTAAAATGTTAGGAGCACAGAACGGGGAAATCTCAGAACAGAATGTGGAAATCACAGATGAATAGGATTAAAATGCAATTTAGTAGAATCTGAGAGTCTCTGTGGGTAAGAGTTGGAAGAATCCTGGGGCCCACAGTCTACTGGGATGGTCCCGTACCCCGTGTCTGGGCAGGGCTGGAATGATGCTGGAGCAGGACCCGGACAAGGGGAACAGTATAGATAGAGTGCCCTGAGAGCCTGGATCAGGCCGCTGGGGATGGAGGCAGCTCAGACATCCAGCCCCACTCTGTGTCATTTTATAGCTGAGCTCCATGCTGGGACCCAGACAGAGCCAGAAGGACAGCAGGGGGTCCATACAAAACAATGATGTGCGGGTCTCTGTCCATTAGGGTGGGGCTTACCTTTTGCCAGAGCATGATGAGGATGATGAGGGAGATGACTGTGAGGACCACCAAGGCCAGGATGGCTGAGATCACCACCACCTTGAAAGGCAGGGCTGGAGGCAGAGAAAAGCTGGCAGCTGTCTTCCTCATCCCACCTCTGGTACCACAAATCCCCTCTGCCCACCCTGCCCTGAACAGACGCCCCTCCCACTCCCCTCCACAGCCTGCAACATCTGACCCTCAATCTCTCCCTCTGGGCCACACCTTCAGCCTCTCCCATAAATACTCCATGCCCCTCCATCCCCCCGCCCGCCACTCAGATCACCGTTGGCCTCCCTATCCCTTCAGCTCTTGCAGGGCTCCCTGTGGCCTGTCTGCTATAGCTCCAGACCAGATGCAAGCTCCCGGCAGCTACGCTGTGTGGCTCACCTCTCCTCTCCATGGCTACAGACTTGCACCATGCACAGGGATTGTACATGCATTGTTTGCACACTTGTCTGGGGATTGTGCACCCGCATCTATATGCATAGACATACATTCGTGGGTTTATACATGTATCTGAGGATTGTGCATTCTGTATTACCTGGCCTAACAAATCTACATTTGCAGGGTTTACACCCATGTCCAAGGCATGCTCATGTACATGGCTTAGGACACACACATATTGTACATAAATAGACATAAGGAGATAGTGCTACTTGTAGCCATGGTTTATAGACATATATTTGTGGAGGTATACGTGTGCCGTTATTGTGTTGTTGCTTGTGTAGGAACATACTCTGGTGGGTTTCACAAGCCTCCTGAGTGCCCGTGGACATGCTGACTCTGGCCTGTTGCGGGCACACAGGCACCGTCACAAGAATGGCAGGCTCGAGGTGGGGATGAGGGGTCAGAGGGGGTCACTAAGGCTTGACGACTCACACTGTGGCACCAGGATGACCTCCTGCACGTCGAAGCTCAGCAGGTTGCGCAGCGTGCAGCGTACAGACAGCGGCTGATCCACGCGGCGCAGGCGCAGCGTGCTCACCACCTCGAACTCCTGCTCCTCTGCCCAGTACGTCACGTTAGTCTCCAGGTGGCGCTCCTCCTCGGAACTGTTCCCCAGCGGTGTGGGCGGAAGCTCGCCCGGACACCTGCCCAGTGAGCCAGCCAGGTCAGCTTCCAGTCCCTGCCCTCTTCAGGAGGAGAAACTGAGGCCAAAAGCAGGCAGCACCACGAGCTTGTGGTGCAAGTTGGCTAGGAGCATCTGTCTAGTCCGCTACCTTCCACCGCCTGGTCCTGAGCTTGTCCTCCTGCGATTCCCCAAATGACCAGCAGGGGGCGAACCTACCCCACAACTGAGAAGCCTGATTCGCAAAATTCATTCCCTTGGTTTGCCCCTCAGAGTCAAGGTATGGAAAAGGGGCAATTTAGGTCATGCAGGGCATCTCCACGAAGCCACATCTTTTAGGATTTAACTCTAGCCTGCAACAATGTGCCTAGAGAAAGGGGCTGGACAAGGTAACCTTTAATGGGTCCTTGCAGCCAGCTAGCCAGCTGTGGGTATGCTGGGAGACTGAGGCAGGTGTCCTGCTCACCTTTCGAGGTCATGGCAGGTAGACCAGGTGAGGTGCGGCTCAGGCATGCCTCGGCCGCGACAGCGGACTGTCTGCTCCCCATCGGCAGGATGGCTCTCGCTCAGCTCCAGCACACGGGCAGGCACTGCACAGAGAAGGCCGGAAGGTCAGAATAGACAGTGAGTGAGAAAGACCGTCAGGGAAGGAGGACGTGGCTTAGAGTCTTCCCCGTAGTGGGGGAGGGGAGCTGCAAACCGCAGGTGAGCACTAAATACCAGGAATCACCGTGTGAAAACTGGCGGAATCCCCTTCTGGGTACTTCAAAGGGAAAGCCTCAGCAGGGTGCTAGTCTGTCCTTAACACCTCTCTGAGGTTTGCTAATCTTCCCTTTTAACAAAGCCAGGGCGGGCCCCAGGATCAGGGCCCGGGAAGGCAAGAGCCTGGAGCTGGAATTGAATAGCATGGTTTTGTTGTCATGGCGCTTATTTTAGTGGCTGCTTTATATTTATGACGCGTAACAGTGATTTTCCATCTACAATTGAGAGGTTAAATTCTCTTTCAAAATAAATTTTTAGAAAGTCTTTCCTCAAAACATGAAGTCACTGTCATGACATTTTGCTCAAAACCCTGCAGTGACTTCATTTCGGTCACAATAAAAGCCAAAGTTCATACAGGAGCCCATGAGGACCTACACAGTTTGTCCCCACCCGCCCAGCCCCTCACGGCCCTGTCCCAGCTCTCACCTCATCTCTCAACACCCTCCCCATCACACTGTTCTGGCCACTCAAGTCCTTTCTGCCACTGCTCCCGTCCTTACATTGCCTGGGTCGCCCTTTCCCCAAATAGCTACTTGACTAATGCCCTCGCCTTCTTCAAGTCTTCCCGAAACTGTCACCTCGGTGAGGCCAACACCATCGCTGCTATTTGAAAGTGCAGCCCTTACTGTCCCTGCCCCCAGAACTCTCCATCCTCCCCCACCCCACCCCAAAGCTTTCTTTTTTTCTTTCATGGCACTTGTTACCTTCTAGCCTTCTACATAATGGGCAGGGGATTTTACCCCTACTGTTGGATATTTGTCGTCCTGCCCTAGGATTCAAGCTACACTAAGGCCGGGCCCCAAGAACCTCACACAGCCTGGCATACTGTGGCTGTTCAGTAAATATCTGTTTAATTAGTAGTGTGGCTTACGTGGTATGTGAGAAGGAAAAACCATGACATTGGCACTGGAATGACTGAGGTTTTGGAAACGCTAGCCTAGCCCAATGGCCAACTTGTACAGCTGGGGATACTGAGGCCCAGAGACAGCCTATGCATAGAGCAGTGGGTCAGTGTTGGAGCTCAGACTAGAACCCAGTGTCCGGAGTCCCGGGGTCCCTCTCCTGTTCCTCCTATGGGCGGGTGGACAGCGTAGGAAGGGGGAGAAAGTGGGAGTGGGAGGTGAGGGGAAGGAGAGCAGGGTGGAGGGCCCCTCACCGTTGATTTGCAGCTGGAAGGAGACCTGGAGCTCACTGTCTTCATTGAAGGCAAACATGGTGTAGAAGCCAGCCTCAGCCACCTTCACCCGCACCAGTGTCAGTTCTGACACGTACCTGGGGAGCAGGCCAGGCCCGCAGACCCAGCTGTCAGAGCTGGAAGAACTCTCGCGGCCCTCCCCACCCTCCCTGTACAGACAGGAAAGGCAAGGCCCAGGGAGGGCAAGGGGCTTGCCAAGGTCACACAGATGTCAGCAGCAGAGCTGAGACTCTCACCCATAGGTTTAGTCTCCTGAATACCCACCCGTGCACAGGCAGCTCCGCTGAGTCAAGGGGGAAAGTTAGGGAGGACAGGGGTGGGGATGAAGGGGTAGCACCATTTCCCCCTCCTCCGAATCTTTCCTCCTTCAGCGAGGCCTGACACTCCTTTATCCTAACATAGGGTGCCTCAGGGCTACCACCCATGCACAGGTGACAGTGGCCTGCCTGGCAGCCTCTTCTTCCCCTGTCATACTGTATTTCCACTGCCTCCTGATGACTCCAGCCATCACAAGGACAGTGAAGCATCCTGGTGGTCACCTGACCAGTGTCTGGTTTCCCCACTAGACAGGAAGCTCTAGGAGGTGTGGGACTGTGTGCTCTGTCCTCTCAGCACCCCCGGGGCCTGGCACAGCACCTGGCAGGGTGCCTGACACATGGTAAGCTCTCAGGAAACATGGGCCTGGGTTTGTGGAGTAGCTGAAGGCTGTGGGCTGCTTGGCAGCTGCAGACCATAACTTCAAGAATGGAGTGGGCAGGCAGCTGCTCACCAAGTCTCAGACACATTGCGTGTGGACAGAACAATCTCGCCGGCACTGGAGTCACCCAGAGTGCGGTTGTCCTTGAACCACTTGACAGTGGGCGGCGGGTAGGCCTCGAACACCACCTTCAGTGTCCGACTCTGGTGCAGTTCCGCGGACTGTACAGCGTCCAGCTCCCTCAGCAAGCGCACGTAGCCACTCTCTGCAAGGGGCAACTGTCAGGGTTGGAGCCATGCCCGGCCACCAAAGGGACAGTGCCTCATGGAGAGGGGCTTCTGGAGGCAGGGCGTTAAGCTTTGGAACCACCGGATCTGGGGTTGAAGTTGGGGCTGGGGCTGGGTTAAATTTGGAGCTCACATTGCTTTGGAGGCCAAGTTCGAGATTGAGGCTGAAATTATAGTTCTCACTGGGCATGTTCTGGCCCAGGATTGTGGCTGAGATGAGTTGAACAGCCTGGTTGAACTTGGGGATGGGGCTGCTTGAGCCTGGGATACAGGCTGGGATTAGAGATTGGGTTGGGGCCTGGGTGCTGGCTAAGGGGGACGTCTAGATAGGATTAAGGTTGGATTTGGAGTTGGCCCTGTGTTTTGGTTTGGGTTTCTCCTGGAAATGCAGCTCTAGTTGGCACTGTGGCTAGGGCTGGACTGAAATGTGGCTGATGGTATCCCGGGGCTGTGACAGGGTATGGATCCAGCTCCGAATGAGGGCTGGGGCTGAGCCCAAGGCACGCACCAACCACGGTGACATTGATGGCTTTTTCATCTTGATGGTCGTACAGACTCTCCGATACATTGCAGATGTAGGTCCCTGAGTCGCCCAGCTCCGCACTGGGGATGTGTAGGGTGGAGCGTATGTGGAAGGGGATATCAAAGTCGGTCACTGGCTCCACTCGCCGCCCGCTCTGTAGGGACAGGTGGGGCAGATCCCCCAAATAGGGGAGCATCCAAGAAGTCAGGCTGCCAGTCAAGATATCCACCCCTGCCGGGTCCTTGCTCCAACCCCGTCCCAGCATTACCTCCTCGCGGGGGTACATCCACTCAAAGTTGACCACCTCGTTCCCAGTCACCACGCACGTGATGGTGATGTTCTCGCCCTGGCGGACCACAGTCTGCGCTGCGCTCATCGAGACATTGATGGATGACGCTGGTGGAGAGAGATGGGCTTAGGTCTGAGGAAGCCGCCACCAGCTCCCAGCACTTCCATTTGGGGATGGGGTTGGGGTCCAGAGAGGGAAGGGATGACTGGCATGGAAGATTCACTTATTCAACAAATATTGATGAAACAGCTACTCTATGCCAAGTACTGTTCTAGGGACTGGGGCTTGAGCAGTGAACACAGCAGACAAAATTTTTGTCCGCGTGGAGCTGACCTTCCAAGAGGGATGACCGTTTGGAAATCAAAGCACTTTCCATGCATCTAAGTACAGGGCAAATGCACTGAGCATAGCCGTATACCAGATCCCCTCCCTCTGCTTCCTGTGACCTTTACCATAGCCCCGTGAGGTGGGCAGCCAGAGTTCCTGTTTTACAGCAGAAGTGGCGGTAGGCTGAGAGACTGCGTGCCTCGTGCAAGTCACTGAGGCAGGAAGCGGCAGGGCTGAGATTCACACCCAACATTCAGACCCAACTGGCTCCAAAGCCTGTGCCTTTGCCCACTGCTACATACGGCCCAGCTCTGCCACGAGTGCATCTCATGACCTTGGGCAAATTCCGTCCTCTTCCTGAGCCTCTATAAAGTGGAGAAGCATGACCTGCCTTCCAAGGCTGTAACAAGAATCCAGGGAGAAATGGAGCTGCCCACTCGGTAAACGGGAAAGGGCTGTACCTCTGTGAGCAGTCCTACTTGTCTCTGCTGAGCGTCAGGCCAGAAAGGGGGCTCACCCTGGAGGCTGTAGACGTAGTAGGGTTCAGAATCCACTTCCCTGTCCCCGATGGTGGTTTTGCAGACATAGGTCTTGTCCTCAAAGGTCCCAGAGAAGCCATGTTGGTGGTCGTAGGGGACGGGCAGTGGATCGTCCACTTTCTTCTCATGCAGTGTCACCACCAGTTGCGGATCCGTCACTCGACATGGAATTGTGATCTCAGTTTCTTCCGTGAGAAAGATGAATAATTCCTCGGAGGGGATAGGGAGGAAGCCCATGGTGGGATCTGCCAGGGGCGGGGGTGCAAAAATGAGGGTCAGGAGGAGCTGGGGCTCCGGCTCTCCTCTGAATTGCGGTGTGACCTTGCGCAGGCCCTTCCCCTTTCTGGCCTTCGGTCTTCCCATTACAGAATAAGGATGCTCTCAGGGGGTCCCGTCTAGCTTTAACATTGGATACGGACAGCGCCAGGGTAGGAACGCCCCCAGTTGAAGGGCAGCTGGTACCTGGAGCTCGGAGAATGGGAAAGATGGACTATAGAGGCCAAGAGGGGGCGTAATGGAACCAGCTGAGAACACAGAGATCTTGGGAGCCAGGCATGGGGCGGGCTGGCAGGGAGCAGGTTAGATACTCACACCAAGGGGCGGGAGTGAGCAAACCCCTGAACTGGGCCAGGCTGGATTCCTTGATTCGTCTGCATTTCTAAGCTGGCTGTGCTTTCCCACATCACTGAAGCACTCCCTGAACTTCCCCAGGTGCCCGCGGGGAAGGAGAGTAAGGGAGTGAACGCAGGCCGGGGGCCTCACCTGGCACAAAGATGTAGAGCCGTTGTTGCTCGTCAGGCTCCAGCTCATGAGAGTTATTATAGGTACACAGGTATTCTCCTGTATCTAGCCCAGTGACATTGGTCAGAGTCAGGGTGCTGGAGAAATTGCCGTCCGGGGTCATGGCCGTTTCTTGCGGGGGTTTCTTGGACATTCGTTTCCATACCACCGGATCTGAACCCGAGCAGGTCAGAACCAAGGTGCTGGAGACATTGAGGACAAGCTCTGGCCCCGGGGGGGTGATGACGAGACTGGTGGATGTCTGCGGTCCCAGCAACAGCAGCAGGGGCAGCAGCAGCACCTGGCCTTTAGGAGAGGAGGCGCTGACGTCAGGGCATGGGAGCCTCCGACATCAGAGCATGGGAGCCTCCACACCTCTCCTCAGAGCTGACCCTGGGGGAGGACAGCCCTCGACAAACACACCTCCCTAATCCAAACGTAGACTGGCAGCCATGCTCTGTGGCCTGCTCGCCCAGTGCCCAGCCCCCAGCCCCCGGGGCCTGCTGGCAAGGTGCCTTTAGACCCCAGCCTCGGAGCTCTTCAGCAGGCCGGGGGCAGGCTGTGGGCACGTTCTCACAAAGGCGTCAGGAAATCCTCGGGAAGCAATTCCCAGCCTCCAGTTCCTGCATTATTTCCCAGGTCACTTTCTGAGCCTCTTCCCCACAGCCGCCCCAGCTGCCCAGAGCCCAGGGGTGGCCCTGTCTGGGAAGGGTGGGGCAAGGTAGCTCAGAGTGGGGCAGACTGGGGCAGGACAGATGCTGAGGGCCCTGGGAACTCAAAGGGACTGGGGTTGGGGGGTTGTCAAGTGATCGGTTCCACTTCCCCTGCTGATATCCCCTGGGGGAAAATTCTGTAAACCACACCGCCCCCACCCCCGCCGGACCCTAACCCGTAGGTGCTCAGCCAAGCCAGTCAGCCATCCTCAGGTAAGCCGTTGCCTGGCCATCGATTGCCAATGACCACTGATCACGTGGTCAGCTGCCCTGACCGGCAGAGTGTGTGTACCAGGCAGGAGTGAGGGAAGGGCTGTGCGGAGAGAGAAGCCCAGCTGGGACTTGGGGGCTCACAGCCAGTGGGGGTCCAGGCAGGGGTGGGGAGTCCCAAACTGGAAGCAGACCAGCCAGACGGATACCAGCGAGTGCTGAGAAGAGATGGGAGGCTGAAGTGACTCTTAATGAGGGGGGTGGGGACAACTGGTGAGGGGGTATGGAGTGTGGAAGGCCAAGCTAAGGACATGAGCTGGGCAGGGAATCCACTGAGGTTTGTGAGCTGATGGGTGGGCAGTGGAAGATGGCCTTCACTGAGACCCACTGGAAAGGCAGGAAATTGAGGCTTGAGAGCATAGCAGTGTCCCTGGATTCCCAGGCCCTGGTGCTAGTGTGCACCATCCCCACCAGTTCCAGGGTCCTCCTGCACAGTGGCTCCCAGGGCCCCCTACCCATGCCCCCAGTCCACCTACCTTTGAGGACAGGAGCTGGCATGGCACTCAGAAGCAGCATGGTGTCCTGCAAAGTTAAACAGGGGGCTGTCAGGGCCCAGGGTGGGCAGAGTTAGTGCCGGGACCCATCTTTGCACATGGTCCTGCAGAGTAAGCCCCAGTCTGGGCCACCCAGCCTTTGTGTCCATGGGGCTGAAGTCAAAGGGTACCCATGTCCCATAGCCAAGAGGGCCTTCATGCCCGCAGGTCCCTTCCCACGGCACTAGGCTCATCCTCAAGGAGCCTGGACCCTTCTTTGGCCCCTATCTCTCTGGTGACGCTGGCAGAGCCCCCACCTCTTTCTGGGCCTTAGTTTCTCTGCATGTACAGCAAAACAGAGAACTTGGGCGGGGATGGTGTCCACGGGCCCGCCAGCTCTAAGAGCCTGTCCTCCGGGTGACAGTTCCAATACCAGGCTCTTATCTGCCAGGACAAATATTTGGGAAAGTGTGATGAAAGGCCTGGAGGAGAAGGAGGGGGTTAGCCAGACCCAGAGAAGTCCCACAGCTCCACAAGCACAACAGGAAGTAGAGGCGGCTGTGGGAAGGGAAGCGGGGGAGTCAGGGCTGTGGAATGTGGGGGGGCACCCCCACGCCTGGCCCCCTTCACTCAGTCCTGAGCTGCACAGGGAGGCCCAGGGAAGAGGGGCCAGGGGCTGGGCCCTGGGGAGGTCCCACAGCTCAGCAAGCCTGGGAAGGTCCATGGAGAGTACTGAATCGGGCCCCCACCCCCACCCCTACTGTCCAGAAGGGGAAACTGAGGCTCTGAGAGGACAAGAAGTTTGCCCAAAGTTACACAGCAGAGCTTGTCTGAGAAAGACAGACAGAGACAGAGACAGAGTCAGAGACAGAAAGACCTGGACTGACAGAGAGATCTGGACTGACAGAGACAAAGACACAGGGAGATGGGAAGAGAGGACACACGGCGAGGGAGACAGAGGCCGAGACACTCACTGACAGACAGACTGAGCTGGGTGAATCTTTGCTCTGTGTCTGCCTGTGGCTGCCCCATCCAAGGATCCCGTATAACCTCCAACAGCCAGGCTTGCGAGGGTCTGCCCTGCGGCATGGACGGGAAGAGGACCAGAAGTAGATGGGAGTCGCAGAGCAAGAGATGTGGGCAGAAACACGTGACGAGGCAACAAGGAGCCTCTCGGTGCTGTGGGTCTGCTGACTCTGCTGAGTGGCTGCCCAGCCTGGCCTGCTCCTCAGGCCACACCCAAGTCACCCCCACTGCACCCCAGCCTCACCCCTTTTAGTCTCCAGCCCGAGGCTGGGCTCCTGGCCTGAGCCCCAGCAGGGCTACCTTATGTTCCATCACCATCTCTGGGGCCTCGGTCTCCAGCTCTCGAAATGGGATGATGCTGAGGGTACCACTCACAGCGCGGCTTTTGCACATGGGCGGCACACAGGGAAGGCTCTTGGCCTGCGGAGCCCCCCGCCTCAGCTCTGCCCAGCACCCAATAAGCTCTCTAAGTGAACCTACTCTTCTCCTCCTTCTTCTCCCCATCCTTTCAGACCAGCCTGCTTGAGGGTCCCCTCATTTCTCCCCTCTCGCAACTGCTCCAGACTGCAAGGCCAGCTCTTCTGATGTGCCCCTCCCTGTCCCTCCCCTCCTGCCCCAGCCCCTCCAGCTGGATGCCAGGCCTCCTCCAGCAGGATGGAGCAGCCGCATGGTGGAGTCAGCAGCCCCCACAGAGGCCCATCTGCCCCTCGGTGGGTGCCCCTCTGACTCCCCCTTCCTGCCCGAGATCTCAGCCAAAGAAAATCATTAGCAGCCCAGGCTGGGGGAGGGGGTCATTTCAGCCTCCCTGCCCCTCCCCTCTCAGCCTCCCTGGCTGGCCGCACTGTTTATTATTCTAAAGGAGGAATTCAGTCGGCTGGCCTGGAGATGGGAGGTCACTGCAACTGGGGCTGGCCTAGCTCTGGGAGGCTGGGCTGTGTGGGCTGGCCCCCCCTGGGCAGGGGCAGCCCCTGACCCTGGCCCCTCTGCTGCTAGGCCTGGGGCTGGGGGCGGCCCAGAGTCTCTGGGACTCTCTGCCAGGAGGGGTCTTCTTGGACAGGCAGCAGAGGCCCAGAGATGGATAGAATCATGGCCCAGTCACACAGCAAAGAGGAAGAAGTGGGCTATGGGGAGAGGGTGGGAGGCTGGTCAAAGCAGCCAGGGGAGAGTGTAGACACCTTAGGGAGAGCATCCCAGGGGTCTCAGATCGGCTTCTCTCTTTATGAAATGGGCATTTTGGTCACAAGGAGCCTCAAGCCTCATGAGACCATGAGACTGAGCGAGTCCCTAGCTCCCTCTGGGACTCTCTTTCTCCATCCACACAGGGAGAGGTTTGGATGGGTCATTTCAAAGAGCCATCCGTGTTCTAAGACGGCCAGGAGAAGGAGGGGGCTGCATTCCTGAGCCTGGAGTCATGTGAGAATTCATAGCCCATCTTATTTCGTGGATTGAATTTCCCTGACCATTCAGTCACAGACTTGCTGTGTAAAGTTTGACCACTTGTTTCCCCCTCTGGGCTTCGGTTTTTCGGTGACTTTCAGACAGATAAACTTATGATACGGAAATCCAGGAGGTGGCAGGGGGGAGGGCAGCACGGACGACAGGCCACAGGACGGGGAAGGACCAGAGTGGGGACTGAGGCACCTGGGCATGGCCTCCTGAGCCATCTTGGACGAGTCCCTGACGCCCCCAGCTGTCCAGCCGGTGCCTCGTGGGCCTCTTTGGGCTTCCCAGAGGCTGCCGTGGATCCAGCCAAGCCCAGAGCGGCTGAGACGGCTGACGGAAGGGGGGCTTGCCTGTGACAAGTTCCCTTCTTCAGGGGAAGCACTGCAAGGAGCCCCCTGGGACAAGGCGGGCGTCATAGTCAGGGAACAGGCACACCCCTGCCTGCCCCTGAAACAGAGAGGAAGGGGGACTCTCAGGGAGTGCCCCCCGTGCCCACGAGGAGAATGCTGTGTGCCAGGAAGCCCTCGTGATTCCTCCTATTTCCGCCAGGTCGGGAGACAGAGGTCCAAAGACGGGGTAATGGCCCAGCTCCTCCCATAAATCAGAGGAACCCCCTTGGGGGAGCAGATTGAGGACCCCAAGTCCAGGGGAGTGAGCATGCTTGAGGAGCCTTTCTCAGAGCCCCAGCCTTCTCTTCTTCCTGCACATACGAGTCTCCACTCCTTTCCCACCGACTTAATCTAAATAAATCCAGTCCATCTTGGCCACATCCGCCAGCGGCAGCTTCCCTCCCTCGGGGTCCTGAGGCTCCCACGACACAGGCAGGCCAGGGAGGGAGGGGGGCCTGTGCGGCTGCCAGTGGGGGAGGCCTGCACACCGTTAGCACGTGCACACACAGCACAGACTCCTGCCTACGCACTCGTTCACACACTCCTCAGGAACACAGCCGTGCGCTGCAGGCCCTGTGTGTGCCCGGCCCTCACGCAGGCACTTGACATATGCACGCCCCCACACAACACACGTGCACACAGCTCCCACGGTGCCCAGCACACGCACACACAGCACAGATCCCTGCCTGTGCACTCTCCCAATGCCCACGTGAGATGCACACATGTGTGATGTGCCGCATATGTACCCAGGACAACCTGTGCACATACAACATGCACACACAGCGTGTGCACCAGGGACCCCAAATTCCCCTGAACACACATCCATGTGCACACACAGACAGGCCACGGAGCCAGCGTGTTGTGCGTTTGCTGCGCCAGGTGCTGTTCTAAGCACTTGACATGTGTTGACTCACTTGCTCCTCGGCCAGCTCTACGAGACGGATACGGTCATTCCCATCTGAGGTGGGGAAACGGAGGCTGAATGCACTTAGGGTGCTTGCTTAGGTACGGAGAGCAGAGATGGAGCCGAGGCAGAGAGCTCAGGCACCACTTCCCTGTCGACTTGGTTTGAGCTGGGGAGAGCTGGTGAAACTGATGGAAACAGATGGGTTTGAGGTTTATTTAGCTGAGAATGACAGGACCTGTTGATGAGATATTGGGGGGCTGAAGATAGAGGGATCATAAACCAGCCTGCCCCCATTTCTGGCTTGCTGTGTGTGTGCGGAGGGGGGGGGCAATGCCATTTTCTGAGATGAAAGTGAAACAGAGGAGCAGGATTACGAACTCTCACTGAGCTGGTTGAGGATATGGAGGGGCTGGGGGCACCTGAGGAGACAGAGGGACATTTAGTCTGGTGGCAGGGGACAGGCTGGGCAGAAATAGAAATAGCATTGAGATGGGGATGGGAGGAGAGAGCACTGCTTCAAGGAGGAGGGGGGGTGCTTGGGCCAGGCGGTCTCCATCTCGGGCCAGGGATGCTCTGAATAAATAAGATGCCAGAGGGAGGAGGAGGCCTGGCCACGGGGTCTTGGGGTTAGTCTTGGAATGTCGGAGCTCTCTGGGATCATCTACTTGCTCCAACCCTCTTCCTCGGCTCCATTGTACAGATGAGGAGACTGAGCCTGAGAGAAGGACAGGGAAGGCCCCTGTGTTTTGCCTGGGCTCAGGTGGCCAGTGGGGAGCTGAAGCTCACCTGACTGGGCAGCCCTCGCCTCCAGCCCTGCCTCAGGTGTGAGCGGGGCTCAAGGCTCCAGAGTTCAGATGACAGCTGCTGCCCCCTCCCCACTGCGTCCCCTCACCCGCACCCCGCTCTGTTATACATAGACCATTATATCAAAGTCACTTTTCCCGCACTGTCCGAGCCAAGCAGGGATTGGAGGCTGAGTGTCAGAGGAGTGACTTGTTAAGTTTCTGGCAGAAATGGGACAGACCCTGGTCTCCTACCAGCAGGCTAGCTCTGTCTCCTTCACACCAGGGGTACTTCACAGCCCCTGGGACAAACTTCAGGGGACAGATCCCTGAAGGGGATGTGGGTTCTAGTATCTGCTCTGTCACCCACCTGTAATGCAGTCCTGCCTCTCTTTGAGCCTCAGTTTCCCCCTCTGTACATGGGATGGGCAGGGCTGTCCTGGAAGCACTCCCAGGGCTGACATGCTGCAGCCCTCAGGACCCCGCTCTGGAAGGCAGCTGTGCTGAATTGGAATGCTGGGGTGGGGGTGGGGTGCCGGGGAGGGGCCCAGGCCAGGATGTCATGACTCAGCTCGCACAAGGCAGCCAGCGCCAGGCCTGGGAGTGTGTGCGGGCAAGAGGCATCTGGAGCTAGAGACTGGGTCCTCCCGCCAGCAGCTGAGAGAGTACGAGAGTGATGGCGGCACAGGCTGGATGTGACAGAGAGTGGCCCATGTGGCTTCCCCCCAAGTGGGCTGAGATGTAGGTGTGATCTTGTGGCGTGGGAGCCAGGCAGGGGCGCAGGGTCTGTTGGGTGGGGAGGTAGTTACAGGTGGGAGGTAGAAACCTGGGAAGGGGCTGAGGCGGTAGGGCTCCCACCTGCCCCCCTCAACCCTGTGCCCCACTTCTGTCTGTTGAGGAAGGCTCAGCATTCCCCCCCCACACAACGACCCTCCTCGCAAGCCTCAGGATCACGCTGAGGCCAGGGAGGGAGAGCATCTTGGCCCAAACCACACAGTGATGCAGCTCAATCACCCAGGCCTGACGCTCCGCCATGCTGCTTCTAGACTCACAGGACTTTCATGTTTCCCCGGTATTTTCAGGGTCCCCCAAACAAAAAAGCAACAATTGGCTAAGTTGGGGCCTGGCACAAGCTTCTAGGTAGAAGAGCTCCAGCTTCAAGAACCATCATTCTGACCCCCCTGCTCTGCCTGCTGCAGCACAAGCGTGGTGGCCTCAGGCTGCCCCACTGCGCCCCCTCCTGCCATCTCCTCACCCCCCAGTCTGTCCCTTCCTACCTCTTCTCACACCTCGGCCTTTCTGAAATACCTGTCTGGCCACATCCTTCCCTGGCACCTCTGTGGCTCTCTGTCACACCTAGGGACCGCATCCTCCCTTATTCCCAGTTGTGCTTCCCGCAGTTTTTTACCCACAGTTCAAAAATATTAAATGAAAAATTCCAGAAATAAGCAATTCAAAAGTTTAAAATTGTGCACCGTTCCAAGTCGCGTGCTGAAACCTCGCTCTGTCCCCCCCATCCCCCCCAGACCATGAGTCACCCCGTGGTCCAGCATATCCATGCAGTGATGCTTCCAGCCTGTTAGTCACTTCGGAGCCGTCTTGGTTATCATCAGGGCAGTTAGCAGAGAGAGACCATAGTTCCATATCTTTTCTTACAGTACAGGGTCCGGCACAAATAAAACCCCTTTTTTATTACAAAATCTTTTATTACAAAATCATAAGCACGTAATTCTGTAACATAACAATATTGCACTCAAGCACACCATATGACATTTTAGGTGAAATCTTCAAATTAAAACTATAATTACATCCATATTACCACCCTACCAACCACACTTAAGCAGGTGTTACTTCTGCCAGACCCTCTATATTATTGTAATTGTTCAATTTTATTATTAGTTATTGTTACCCTCTTACTGTGCCTAATAGATAAATTACTTTTTGATAGGTATGTACGTATAGGGAAAAACATAGCATATATAGGGTTCAGTACAACCTGGGGTTTCAGGCACTCACTTGAGGGCTTGGGACATTGCATATCCCTTGTGGACAAGGGGGACGATTCTAGAAGCCAGCTTTGTAGCCCAGCCTTTAAGGACCTTCATGCCCTGGCCCTGCAGACAGCTCATCATAACTGAGGGAGGGAGGTTGCTGCCCACCCCCAGCTCCCCAGAGCCCATGTGAGGTCCCCACACTCGTCATTCACTCTCTGCTCCTCTCCCCAGGAGGCCTCCCAAGGGACACAATGGAAAGAAATGACCTATTTTCTGGAAGTTCAGAATAAAATGAAACATCTGTCTGGATCAGAGCCAGGCTGATAAAGAATGGACCGATCCTCCCGGTTGAGCCCCCCTCCTACCAAACACCCCCTCAGCCGCCAGAGTGTGAGTGCTTGGGGGTAGGGAGCTGTGCAGGCCCCACTCTTGGAACAGTTCATGGGAAAGCACTCAGTGTGTGCCTCACGGCCACTAGTGGCCCAGAGGAGGGGGCCTGGGTTCCCACACAGGCTGGGAACTGGCCCCAGAAGGAGGTCAGTGAGGAAGGGAGGTCAGCTGCATGCCCCTGTCCACCTGCCTGCAGAGCAAGCACTTCTTGCCTTCCCAGGCGGGTCACTGGACTTCCTGCTCTTCCCCACGGCCACCCTACGGGCCATAGAGCTTGGCTCTGCCTGGGCCCAGGGGATCCCTGGGTCAGAGTCCTCTGGATCCCATCTGGGCCCTCAACAGACCCTTCAAAAAAGAACAAGGACTTAGAAGACCTTGACAAAAACCACAATAATCGCTACCTCTGATTTAGTTCCTATCACCTACCACCTAGGCTAAGCCCTGTCTGTGAATGATCTCTGAGCAATCCGTGAGGCTTCTCCATTTTACAGATGAAGAGAGTGAAGCCCACGGAAGTTAAATCATCTGTCCAAGGTCACGGAGCTGTCCAGGAATGAAGCCAGTGCTCAACCCCGAGCACACTGGCTGCAGAGCACACAGGCTTAATGCCCAGGTGACAGCCTAGGGCAGGAGGCAAAGGCACCCGGCACACAGTACAAGCTCAGCACACGAGTCAACAACCTTGTTCTTTCACCCTCTTTTCCTGGCCTCTCCTTTCAGTCTGTGTTCTTGTTTTGGCTGGATGAAGCTAAAGCTGGCAGACAGGGGAGGGGACAGTCACACTGTCTTTCACAGAGCCCTGCAATCTTAGGGTTTGGAGGGGCCATAAATACTCCCTATTCACATCTCCCCCACCCTCTCTGCAAACAAAAGGACCAGTTGTCCTGCCTGCACTTGCACACCTCCCTGTGACAGGGGTCTCACCACTTCACCCGAGGCCCATTCCATTCTTGGCCAGTTTGGGATCCTCAGATGTTAGGCTATTTGAAGAATTTCACTACGTTGAGCGCAATCTGCCTCACTGTATCCGCTACTGGTTGGTCCTGCTTCTCTCCACCAACCAACCCCCAACCTAGGGCATCTTTCTTCTCATTCGCTGTCCTCATGCCCCACAATCTGAAAAGCAAACAAAAGCCCCTGTGACGCTGGAACTAGGCACTCTGCTAAATGAGATGACCTGGGGGCTGTGTTCTGTCTCCACAACAATTCTGAGGTATGTATAATCATTATTTTCATTTCATGGAGGAGGAAACGGATACTCAGAGAGGTTTGCTAACCTGCCCAAGGTCACACAGCCCATAAGCAGTGGAGCTGGGATGCGGACTCGGGCCTGTCTGACTCCAAACTTGGATTCTTAACTGCCAGGCTAGACTGCTCGTCTCTTGCCCAGAAGCAGGTCTGTTCACAGAGAAACACTCCCATGTGGGTTCACCCTAATCCAGGTTCTCAGGGATGGATGGACCCTCAGAGGTCAGAGTCCTGTCCCTCTCCTCACTGAGGAATACGGTGACCAAGGGGTCTACCCCAGCTCACCCAGGAATTTGAAAGTCACGCTAGGGATTGAACTCAGAACCTTTCTGCAACTTCGCTGCAGGGCCTGCGGGCCAGCGCGAAAGTTGAGGAGAGGAGTCCTTCCTGAGGACAGCCTGGGTCTGCAGGGTCAGCGCCCAAACCAGAGCTCCGGCCTGCCCTGAGGCCTGTCCTCCGGGATGGAGCATCCAGGCGGGCAGGCTAGGGGCGTGGCCAGCTCTGCCACAGGCCCTCTGTGCTCAGGGTCCAGGCCTGCCCCTGCCGGGACCCCAACACCCCCTACCACTGTTCACAGAAGGCCTGGGCCTCTCTCTGCAGCTACAGAGTTCCAGGCCTCTGCCATCCCTCGGCTGCCCTGCCTCACACCCCACCCCCCAGAGCCTCATCTCCGGCGGTGCCATGGCAACGGAGAGCGCCAGGCCCTGGCGGCCAAAGGAGCCCCTGAGAGGGGTCCCGGGCTGAGGCTGGGGCGGGGGTGGGGGTGCGGCAGACGCAGACAAGCAAACCTTCTGTTCCCCTGGCTGCTGCCAGCCCCGGATCAGCCCTGGGCCGGGGTGGGGGCCGCAAATAGAATGGGTTCTCAGAGCCAAGTGGGCAGGGGCAGGCAGGCCTCAGGCCATTGGTACTGACCCACCAGCACGCGGCCTTCCCCCACCAGCCCAGAGGCCAAAGACGGGGCTGGGGTAGCTAACAATTAATTGGTGCCAATTATGGAGCATTGAGATTCCCCTCAGAGCCCTCCTGGGCAGCAGAGCCAGAGGGGAGAAGGCTCCCACGTTTCATTTCCCTCTCGCTGTCTCTGCATCTTCTGCACCCAGTTCTTCAATTTACTATTCATTCACCCCCCCTCCCCAGTTCTCCCATTTACTATTACTCAGCCTCTCTGCACCTCGGTTTTTCTGATCTGTAAGTGGGGGCTTGTGGAGGCCTCGAATGAGTTAATACAAGTGAAATGCTTGGAGCAGGGCTGGGCACACAGCCCTCTGCAAAGTCAGTGGTCACGTTATTATTATTCTTTATTCGCTCATGGGAGAGTAAGTCACTCACTCACTCATTCACTTGGCACTGAGTGCGCAGCCAAGACCCTGCTAGCTAGACTTGTCAGCAAAGGGATGCGTGTGATAAATGAGATGGCAGGAAAGCCCCTCCCCAGGAGGGCTCCTCAGGAGGGGGCGCTGCTCTTGTTATTGGTGTTGTCAGCAGGCTCAGCTGGGGTGGAGGCAGAGTGTCTCCTCCTAGGTAATCAGGGATTCAGAGGCCCACCCAGGACCAGAACCCAAGTCTAATGACCCCCAGTCCACTGTCTGTCAACAAGCTCTTTCCTGTCCTTTTGTCTTAGTCCCTTAATTTGATTTCCCACAAATGAGGAAACCTACCTTACAATTTTTAGGGATGTCTCCAAGTTTTCTAAGAGAGGATTAGGCTCACAAGGTGCTCAATAGATGCTTACACAGCATGAGAGATCTAATGGCTATGTAGGGTCAACTCTTCTTGGGGCCTCGGCTGCCCCCCGATAATTCAGAACTCACTAGTCTGGGGAACCGGGATGGGCAAGTGATAGTGACCCTTCCCCACCAGAGAGGTGATGGGACAGGTCGGTGAGGGGACAGAACAGACAAACGGAACCCCGATGCCAGCATGCTGTGTCTGATGCCACCCAGGACACTGAAAGTGCATGGGATCCCAGCCAGGTCAGGGCAGCGGTCCCAAGCTTGAAGCCACTTAATCCTGGGCCAAGTGCCAGTCCAACTCCTTCCTAGCTGGGCGCCCTCTGAGTCTAACTTCCCTGAGTCCCAATTTCCTGTAAAATGGCATGAGAGACTTCCTTTCCCATCGCTGTGAGAGTCAAAGACGGTGATGGAATGCACCTGAGACGTAACAAGTGCTCAGTGGATGGTAACTGTTACACTTAGGATTATCCCAGTGGAGATGGTGGGGAGGGGGGCGGGGACGGGCGGAGGGGGCCTTGAGCTAGGCCTTCAGGTTTAGATTCTTTGGCTGATGATGCCAGGGAAGGATATCCCTCAGGGGCTCTGTGTGAGCAGTTTGGGAAGAGGGAGATCTCAAGGCATCTGGGAGAAATGGCAAAGAGAGATCCGTCAGGCTAGAAATTGGGACTCTTCAGCAAAGACATAGGTGATAGGTGGGGAAGAAGGGCAGAGGTCACTTTAGGGAAGATCTTAGGCTCTGGGCTTTGCCCTGGAGGTACAAAGAAACCAATTTTTAGGGCACCGATAGTGAAGGTGGGGGCTTGCTCCCAGTTGTGCAGCCGTAATGGTGCGACCCCAAGCACTATGGGGTGGGGGCCTTCGCTAAAGACGGTGGCAGGAGCAGGTTGGCACTTCGTGGGAGGGCATGGCTTACAATGGGGACAGAGGAGGCAGTGAGACCAAATTTGGGGATGAAGCCATCTCAGACCCAGCCTGAACTCCCTGGCAGGACCAGCTATGTAGTTTGTGGGGCCAAGTGCAAAATGACAATGCAGGGCCCCGTGTTTTTAACAATGAAGGATTTCAAGTGCAGGGCCCTTCTAAGCATGGAGGTCTCTGTGACTGCACAGGTTAAATGCTCATGAAGTCACCCCAGCTCCCTGGACTCAGTGGGCAGCCATCTGTTCATCAGTCCTTCCATCCATCCACCAATCTGTTCATCCATCCCTCTGGGCCTGCCAGGGGCTAAGGGCAGAGCTGGATGGAACTTCTAGGGTCACTGTGCTGATCTCTCACACCACCACCCCCATTTTACATAAAAGGAAATTCTGTCCAGAATGAAGAAGTGACATGGCCAAAGGCTCAGTGGTTCACAAAACTATCCAGGGGGCTTCCCACCACTTGTCAGGATGGCGTAGCTCCTTTTCAGCCAAACTGTGCCCTGTGGCCTCACCCCAGGGAGAGCTGCCGCCTGAGCCCTGGACAAGAGAGGACAGGCCAGGCCTGCAGGCTAGGTTCTGGGCTTAGTGCCCTGGCGACCGCTCTGTATAACCTGAGGTGCATCCTCCCCCTCTCTGTGAGTTCCCACCCATCCAATAAAAAAGTTCAATCAAGTGGCCCCAAAAGTCCTTTTCATCTCTGACCTTCGGGAACTGTCTGACCCCCCTGGCCCTGCTGCCCCCACCTCCCAAGGGGCCACCCTTTCCATCACAGGGCGGAGAAGCTGGTACCTCTTGCAGATGAAAGGTTTCAGGCACCTGAGACATCAAATAGGTCTGATTTGAAGTGAGGAGAAGAGAAGATATTTAATGCAGCTAAAGCAATACTTTGATTTTCAACCACCTGCACTACTTAGGGGGTGGGGTGCCCAGAAAGCATCTGGAAAGGGGGTGGTCGTAGGGCGTGAGGGTTCAGGAAGCCTTTTTGCCTGGGGGGGACTCTGGGCCTGAAATCTTTGGAGGGACTGACTTTCTACACTGGAATCAACAAGTGTGTGAGTTCTACACCCCCTCCCACGAGAGGTGGGTCTCTGCATCCATTCCCTCACCGATGGACCCCATTGTTCGCCCACCTACCATGGGCCCAAGTCTCGCTTCCTCTTGAAATTAGAGCATGTGATGTTCAAAAAGCAAACACCAGCATTGGAAGAGATGCGAAGGGGTGCAGCTTCCACATGCGCACCCCAGCGGGCACTCCTTCCTCAGTATCCCAGGAAAACGGGCACATGGGCTCTGTGGGAACGCATCCTCGGTGCTCCCTGAGAAACTGAGCGCATGAACAGGCAGCTCTTAATTGTTAGAAAGTTCTTCCTAGTTATTGCAGGTAACAGTTTTCCATTAGCGGTCATCGATCCTGACCGCTTTCTGTAACGTGTAGAAAAAGGGTAAGAAAAAAACTCCTTTCACCATGAAGTTAAATATGCATGATCCCTGAGTACACAACAGGGCTTGTGCGGCTGCCAATCTGGGCTGGCAGGGCCTGGAATCCTGGAATTGTTTTAGGGTTGGACGGAGCTCAGAGATCATCTCGTTCAACCTCGTTTTACCGATGGGAAAACTGAGGCCCAGGGAAGGGACTGACTCACCCTCAGGCACACGGGATGGGTTCCAGGATCTGAAGACCCTCTCTGGGAGCTCTGAGGGGCCCCCACAGCTGAGGCACATTCTCAGAGTTTATGCTGGCTTCCCAGGGGTGGCCCCACCCAGCCTCTCATCTGGGCACTAGAGTCAGAAAGACCCAGGTGCAAGTCCCGGCTCCGCAACTTCCTGGCTGTGGAACTTTGGGCAACTGACTTAACCTCTCTGGGCATTTCCTCATCTGTGAAACAGGAAGAGTTTATATCCACTCCTGGAGGTTGATGCGATGATTAAATTAGTTCAGCAAATATTTAAGCACTTGCTGAATGCCAGGCCTGTTCTAAGTGCTGAGGGATACAGCAGTGAACTTGGCAGTAATGGATGAAAAGCACAATGGAAGTGCTCAGAGAGGGCTGGTCCCTGTTATATCAACCTATACACACTGTGTTCCAACTGAGGTGTTATGAGCTCTGACCCTGGGGGGGCTCCTAGAGTGGGGATGGGGGTAGGGAGCTGCAGAAAACAGTGGAGGAAGATCACTTCCCATTCCAACGATTCACTGACCGACCGCAGGGTTCTGAACCATGTGCAAAACAATGGGGTAGGCAGGGGATGGGTTTCAGGGTTGTCTGGGGACCCTCTCATTCCTTCTTCCCTCCTCAGCACACTCAGTAGCCTGTCCTGAGAAAAGCTCCCAGAGTCCCCTCCTTCAGCTCAAAGGCAGCTGGTCTCAGAGCCAGGCTTCCTGGAGGATGGAAGTGAGCCTTTAGAATACCCATGGTGGCCAGGTCCCTCCCGTGGGCGCAACCCTTTGCAGATAACAGTCCAGATTCACAGCCAAGCTGTGCTGTGCAGGAGGCAGGAGAGCAGTGGCCCTCTCCTAGCCAATGACATTAGGTCTAGCCCAGGAAGTGCAGGGACCGTGCTAAGTGTTTTACCTACATTGTAAGTTCATGGAGCCCACATATTGCCCCTGCCGCTCACAGAGTTGGAGACTGACGTCAGAGAGGCAGCGGACTGACACCGGAGAGGCCGGGCACTTGCCCAGGGTCACACAGTCAGCCGGAGGCCGAATCGGAGTTAATGCGTGGTCAACGGAAGCCCAAACCTGGCATTTAACTGTGGTGCCCACTGCCTTCCAGGTGTGGATGCAGCCCACAGAGAAGATGTGGGGGCTGAGGCTGGCCACACAATGGATCTGAGTTGAGCCAGGGCAAGCGCCAGGTCTCCTGACTCTGAATCTATGGTGCTTTCCACTGTCCCACATCTGTGGGCAATTACAAGTCTCAGCTCTTCTTCCCACAGAGGAGGGAGGGCTGCCTGAGCACTGCGGAAGGGAGCGTGTTGACCAGATGGCCCTCATTCAGGACCAAGCCAGAGACAGGCAAACCTGGGAGCAGGTCAGGCCTGACGCTGAACTTTCTGCCGCTGGGGATGCTGAAGCCAGGAGAAGCTATGTGGGAGGAAGGAGACTCTCTCCCCTTTCACCAGGCACTCCCTGGTTGCATTCAGGCAGACTGTGGCCTAAACACCAACTCTACGGTATGACCCTGGGAAGGTCGCTTGGCTTCTCTAAGCCTTGGTTCCCTTGTCTGCAAAGCAGGGGGAACAATGCAGATTCCAAAGACCTGGCATGGGGTCAGCACTCAATGACAGTGACCAACATGGTCCTCCTGTCCCAGAGTGTTGTGGACTCAGGGCCCTCCAGCTTGGAGGCAGGGGAGGACTACATGACTTCAGAAGATCTTGCCAGAGGCTTCTCTGACCTTTGGAATCACAGATGCGGGCAGGGACACTCCTCCTTGTTTGACATAGAAAAATGCAGTCTGGAAGGGTACCTGAGGCCTGGTCTCTGGCCTCCCACTTGAGAACAGTAGGTCTCCAGCCAATCCCTCCTCCCTTTCGCCAGCACATTTTCCCAGCCCCATTGCCGGGAGGGGATATTAGGGACACAACACAAGATGAGGAAGCCCAGGGCCTGAAGAAACTCTGGAGTGCGAACAGAACACCAACAGGAAGAAAGAGCCAAGCAATGAGGCACCAGTGAGAAGGGCATGGAGAGCACTTGGAAGACTGGAAGAACCTGGGGAGGCTGCCCGGAGGAGGTGGAGCGGGAAGGGATACTTGAAGGAAAAAATGCAGGGCATGGCCACAGGCAAGAGAGTGCAAATTCCTCTGGGAATCCTGAGATTTGACTGGAAGGAAGAGGAACACAAGGACTGAGATTGGAGGGATGGGGCAGGGAGCCGTGTGGTACAGTTTTGTTGTTGCCGTGAGCCTCAGTTTCCCCACACGAAAGGAGGGAGTAAAATCAGGCCTGCCTCTGGAGTTGCTGGTTGACATAAGAGTGATGAGGTCACACTTATGAAGCACTCCGCACAGTCCTGGCATGCAGTGTCACTCAGTGGCAGCAGGGCCAGGAGTTTGGACTTTCTACAGGCATCTTTCTACATGGGACAGTCACAGGAGGAACGGTGATCCAATTCATGTTTTAGGATATAGTGGAGAAGGGGTGGGAGGCAGGAGATGACCCGGAGGCCCAAGCAGCTGCCTGGGACCAGGGGAAAGGGCCCAGCAGTCGAACTCCCCTTCTTCAAAGGGGGGCCCCCAGATCTGACGGCCGGATCCCAGACCCCCAGCCCCAGCTGCGGGAACATGGCCTGCCAAGCCCCAACCCCCTCGCCTTCGAACTTTCCCAGCCACTGGGGGTTTGGAAGGACAACTTAGGAATCTGGAAAATTTGCAAATCCATTTAAAACCCCAGAGGTTGCCTGGCTGCCGACTGGCCTAAAGCCAGGCAGATTCTTAGGGACAAGGCTTGGCCCCAGGGACAGGGCTACGGCTCTGAGGTCTCCCTGCTGGGTCCCTTTTCCGTGTGCTCTGCTTACCACCTCTCAGTTTCCTTCTCACTCCCCTCCCCCAACGGGCGCTGCTGCGTTTTGGAGGCCCCCTTTGGGCATGGCACCGGGAAACTTCTGGGGTTTGTTTGATGAGGGCGGGGGGCAGCAGGATCGAGGAGGCCTGGGCCACCCTCCCCAGAAGTAGTCTAAGTAGCAGAGAGGAGAAAACTGGTTCCTCCAGCCCCGATGTTGCCCACAGCCTCCCGTCTCCTCCCATCTGGTTTTGTTAAAAATATTTTCCATTTTTTGACCTACTTGAGAAGGCACAGGCTGGGGTAAGGGGACAGGATAAGGAGTTGGGGTTCCCCCCCTCTAGGAGCACTTACCTTGCTGCTGATGCCTTCTGGGGTGGGCTAGGTCCTGGGCACTGAGCTGTCACCCCCTCCAGGAAGTCCTCCTCACTGCTCTCTCCCGTTATCAGAAAGTCTTTGCTGACCAGAAATGTGGCTGCAGCTGGGTAGGAGGGCAGAAAGGATCGTTGAAGCCCCCCGGAGCCTCAGGAGAAGGGAGGAAGTGGGGGACTGCAAGGGTGAGGAGTGGCCTCACGCCCCAAGCATCTTTCGGGAGGAGCAGGGTAGCCAGGAGGGGCCGCCGTGGGTCTGGCTGGTTGTGTCGCTCCACACAGGCTGCTGCCCGGCGGCAGCGCTGGTCAGAGCGGCTCAGCTCTCTCGCTGTTGTCCTCCTCCTCTCCCGTTCCAAGTTGCTCAGAGAACGATCCGAGGTCCCAGACGGGGCGGGCAGGGACTGCGGGCTGCTGGCAGCCCCCGGAGCTCACACCACTGTGGGCTTCCCTGCCCTCCCCCCCACTTTGGGGGAAAGGTTGCAGGGCGGTCTCTGATTGGCCCAGCTGGAGAAGGAGGGGGGGGACGGTGGAGCCAGGAGGGTGGACGCGTGCGTCTGTTTTCAATTTTAGTTTTTTCCCTCCTCTCTTTCTTTTCCCCCAAGTTTCTTGTTTTTCTTCCTCTTTTCCCTCTGCTTGCTCCCTCCCGTCGCCTGCTCTCTCAGGATGTGAGGGGATGTTTAGAAATTCCACAGCCCACGCCAGCCACTGAGTCACTTTATTAAAGAGTGCCCCAGCCCCACTCGCCTGGTGCCTGTCTCGAGTGGCAGCCCCCCTTGCCATGGCACCTGGGGGCGGGTCCCTTCTCTGTGCCTCAGTTTCCCTATCTATAAAGAGAGTTCTAATAACTTATACGGTTGATTCAGTCACCATTCATTCATTGAACAAGCACGTTGAGCACCTACTGTGTGCCAGACACTGTGCTGGGGGTTGGGGATGCAGTAGTCAGTAGGACACAGTCCTTGACCTCAAGGGCACCCAGGCTGGGGGAAGAGACAGGGTGCACAGGCAGGTACTCCAAGGGAGCGCAGGGGACTGAGTGAGAATGCAGTTAGAGGGGCATCTGAGGGGGGCGGGGGGAAAAAAGAGAGCTTCTGGGAAGAGGTGACTTGGAAGAGAAGGAAAGGCCTTCCAGGATTGTCAGTCACTTGTCAGAAGAAGAAACGAAGGCCCAGGGAAGAATTGGTGCAGAGGGGGAAGAAGACTAGTCCAAGGTCAGATTTCCAGACATATTCCTTCCTGTGATCTCAAAGGCCCTGGAGTCCCAGGAAAGGATTATTTCCCCATTTTATAGAAGAGGAAGCTGAAGCCCCGAGGAGTGACATGGGCTTCGCAACCACACACAGCGATGGCAGAGCTGGAGCAGACTCTGGTCTCCTGAGTAACACGACGGAACAGACACTGGCGCTCTGACCCCAGTGGAAGACCCACATTGCACTGTCGACAGGCTTGCCTGTCCTGCCTTCCTCCGAGGTTATCCCTTTCCCTGCCCCTCATTCAGCCACTCAACAGGTATGTTCAGGTACCTCTTATGCTCCATTTCCGTCCCCCTGCCCTCCCTCCCCACGGGGGTCTCCTCTGGGATGCTGGCCTGCCCTCATCCCTGCCCTTCTCCCCACCTCTTCTCCTCAGATGAGATGTGTCCAGTCACAGATGCCTGGCCCTTAGATGCCAAAGGGCATCATTTTAAAAGGGCTTAGAGTGTTGAGTCACTCCTGCCCCCACTACTATAACCAAGGGAAACTGAGTCCCAGAGAGGGGAAGAAAGCATCCCAGGTCACACAGGCAGAGCCGGACTCTGCCCCTCTGACTGCCCACTTCCTTCCTGGGACTTACTTGAGCCGTGTTCCTAGGGCAGGGGCATGGTTGAGCTGGGATTTTGTGCCAGCCACAGCGACCTACCTTGCAGTTATTTCTTGGTCATGTCTCAGGGGGGATTGCCCAGCAGAGCACTTGGGCTGGGCCACACAGGGGGAGAGGGATTCTCAGACTGACCCTAGGCCACAGGGTGGGGGCCATGAGAGCCTCCCAGGAAAGGGGCCCTGGCCCAGCTCTGTGGCAGCAGGGTCATAGCGGAATACCAGGGACCCTAGAGACCACAGGGTAAGCCCGCACAGGGGTTTCTTATGCCCAAAACTCCACCAGTCTTTACAACTCCCCTCCTGTGTTTGCCTTGGCCGTTCACCTCCAAAGTCCTGGCCCAACTGCTGGGACCAGGACAGCTCAGAGGCAGCAAGAAGGCATTTCAATTCCTAGTCCCCGTCAAAAGCTAGTCTGGGAGTCAGGAGACCTAGCTGTAGATTTGTTTTTTGTTGTGTGTGTGTGTTTTTTTTTAAAGATTTTATTTATTTATTTTTAGACAGAGGGGAAGGGAGGGAGAGAGGGAGAGAAACATCAATGTGTGATTGCCCCTCATGAGCCCCCCACCGAGGACCTGGCCCGCAACCCAGGCATGTGCCCTGACTGGGAATCAAACCAGCGACCCTTTGATTCGCAGGCTGGTGCTCAATCCACTGAGCCACACCAGCCAGGGCTGGACTTGTTATGTGGCCTTGGATAGGTACTTTGTCCTCCCTGAGCCTCAGTTTCCCCAACTGTACATTTCAGGGTAGGCCCTTGGGCTGCTCTGTCTGCAAGATCCCTGGAGTTGGACTCTGGCTAGAGAGGGGAGGCTCGTGGGCCCCAGGGCAAGGGGACAGCTGGGGGCCAGAGATACAGCACAGAGGGGAGGGGATGGCTGGTGGTGGCTCCCCCGGGAAGCTGGCGGCTGCCAGCTTCCGGCCAGCCCAGCCGTCCGGTTGGCCCATCTGGAATCACTTAGCCCCTACTACCATTAACCCTTGGCAGGCACCAGGGCTGTTACACCTCCTCTCAGCTGAGATGGGGTTGGGGGATGCAGAGCCACACGGAACATCATGGGACACTCTCCGAGGGCTGGACAATTGAGGCAGAAGGGTCATGATTGGCAGGGCGGGTTCTGCTTCTGCACTTCCAAGCTGCCTGATCTTAGGAAAGTCATTTAAGCTCCTGAACCTCAGTTTCCTCCTCTGGAAAACAGACGTGATTCAAGGATTGATTAATAAGATTATTACAATATGTAATGTACTTAAAGGGTCTGAAGTATTATGATTGAAATAGTGGGTTTCCCTCATTCTGGCTGCAGCCCACCACTCTGTACTCCTGGGTTGAGCTCTCCTTCTCTGGGCCTCAGTTTCCCCTGTGCATTCTGGCAGTGCACATGGGCAGTGCACATGGGCAGTACAGCCCCGACATTCTGGGGAGTCATCGAGGCCTCCAGCCCCACTATGGACAGGAGCCATGAGCAGGTGTGGGGGAGCAGCCCAACCTCGAACAATCTTGTCTTGGGGGAGGCTGGACTGAGAGTGGGTGAGCGTGGAGTGTCAGGGAGCAGTGCCCGAGGTGGAGCAGGAGACGGTGCAGAGGGAGAGAGGAGCTCAGAGTCTTGGGGCTCAGCACTGCCCCGCCGCCCCACTGCATGGTGGCATGCTCGGTGAGCTGTGATGTCGGCAGTTCCAACCCAGTTCTGCCACGTCCTAGCTGTGGGACCCTGGATACCTGACAGATCTAAGCGGTCTCAGCCTCAGTGTTTTCAGCTGTAAAATGGGGATACGTGTGCCTGTCTCAGAGTTGTTGAGAGGCCTGAATAAGTGATGCACAGAAGGCATTTTTTGCAAGGAATAGAGAGGAGCAAGGGAGAGTCACAGAAGGTGACGAATTCTTGAGTGTCTCCGGGAGCTGCTGTCACAGAAGCCCTCCACCAGGATGGGAGGGAAGCCGGACCTGGCTTTACAGTCAGGATGATTACGGCCCAGGGACTGAAAGTAACTGTGCAAGACCTGCACTGGAACCAAGATTTTTGTCTAGACTCTCAGGCCCATGCTCTTCCCTGACAGAAGGAACCAGGCTGAACTGAACCCACCCTCAGACCCCCACCCACGCTTGTCAGAGCCGGAAGCCACAGTTCTCAGTGGGGTGGGGGGGACAAAGGGGCCGGAAAGGGCGCCTGAGTGGGAGAATTCCCGGGAGGCTGGCTCAGTGCTCACACAGGCAGGGCCAGCGGCCACCACATCTGGCTCTCCCACGCTCCCAGCGCTGTCCTCCCCACCCCCCGGCCTTCTCCTGGGCCGAGGAAGCAGCATACATGTTCCAGGCATCAGCACAGTCATCTTGGATATCAGGGCCCATACTGTCCTAGAGAGAAGGTATTATACGGCTATGGGAAACGGGGCCCAGGAAACAGGGGGGACTTGCTTGAGCTTAACAGAGAGAGAAAGGGCCTGGCACACACGACCCCTGACCCCAAGCTCAGTGTCCTTCCACCCTGCACACCCTGAGCAGGCAGGCCCTTGCACCTGCAGCGGGGGAGCCGGAAGAGGCACACGGCGGAACCTGCCCCTTTCCCTCCTGGAAACTCCGCTAGTGGCTGTCTAGTTAGCCAGGGGGACCAGTGGGAACTTTGGGTCACATTCCTACCCTAGATACCAGGACTGCTCTTAGTGGACCAAACTGTGGCCACCAAGGCCCGACAGGGTCAGGAGATAAGGGCTTCAAGACCCTCCCTATCTTAGTCTCTGCCCAAGGAACAAGGGTCTATCCTTCTGTGTGCCCTACCTACGGGTCATCAGGAGAGCAGGACCCTCGGAGGTCACAAATCTCCCCCCACCAGACACACTGGGTCCCAGAAAAGGCAGAGCCTGCTCGAAGGCTCACGGCAAGTCTAGAATGGGGCCTCTGGCTCCGACTCCAGGCCGTCTCATCCCCCGCACCATTTCTCCATGCACCCGACATTAATCAAGCACCTACTGGGCGCCCTGCCCTCCTAGAGCTTACAGACAAGCGCGAAGGAAGACACAAATTAATAGTATCAAATTGTGATATGTGATGAAAGAGAGAGAATAATGGGCCGGACTGGTGGGGGTTCTTGTTCAGGTAGATTAAGGCTTCCCTGGGGAAGCAATATTTCAACCGAGACCTGAGGTTAAGAGGACACACGAAATGCAGGGACAGGAACAGTGTTTTAGATAGAGGGAATAGCACATGCGAAAGCACAGAGGCGAGAGAGAGCTTGGAGTGCTTGAACAAAAAGAAAGTGGGAGCCCTGGCTGGTGTGGCTCAGTGGATTGAGCGTCGAGCTGAGAACCAAAGGATCGCGGGTTCGATTCCCCAGTCAGGGCACCTGCCTGGGTTGCGGGCCAGGTCCCCAGTAGGGGGTGTGTGAGAGGCAATCACACATGGATGTTTCTCTCCCTTTCTTTCCCCTTCCTTTTCCCTCTTTCTAAAAATAAATAAATACAATATTTTTAAAAAGAAAAGAAGATGGGAGAGGGCATAGACTACAGAGGTAGTCAGGGGCCAGCCATCAGGATGTTGTGGGCCCCAGGGCAGTCGGACTTTTATCCTGAGGGGCAGGAGGGGTGACTGAAGGATTTTAAGCAGGGGTCTAATGAGAGCAGGTGACTGGGGTGCACTGCGGACAGTGGGCTAATGGGGGCAAGAGGTGAGGTGGTGGCGGGGGCTCGTATGGACACTGCCGCAGCGGAGCCTGGGCTTGCCGCCTGCGCCCTCCACCTGGGAGGCTGCAGGAGTGCACCTGACAGCCCTCAGGAGGGGGGCTTCTGGGCCCCAGCCCATGCTTGACCTCTGACTGACTCATCTTGTGATCTTCCTCTCCTTCCCGGGCTTCTCCATCACCTCCAAACGGTGGGTCAGACACAGTGCTTCTTTGGATAAGGACAATCTGTCTCCTCTGTCCCCTAAGTGTCTGTGGACTGGGGGACTGCCTCTCTCCTCCACCTGGAGAGTCCTGCACTGTTTCCCCACCTGGAAGGGGAAGGAGAATCACCAAAGCCAGGGTCCAGGCTGACATCAGGCAGCCAGTGAGCCCTCTGGTAGTACCCTGTGGTGCCAGAAGGTGGCACCCCCAGCCTCTGGAGGGGCAGAAAGAGAAAAGGAAATGTGCCACCGGAGGGGGGCAGGGGTCTGGAAGGCAAAGATGCCTGGCAGAAACCCCAGCAGCCACTGGAGAGCCTCACATCTGCCCCTGAAGGTGAACAAGGCAGGAATTACCTTCCCTGCTTCCACCTCCGAGGGGGAGAGTTCCTTGCCCGAGGTCACAGAGTGGAGCTGAAGCTTGGCTGGGACTGGCCCCCCGTCCAAGCCCCTTGGGCTGCAATCTCGGTGGGCCTATTGCTGGCCCTGGTGCCCACAGCTGCTCTTAACAAACCACTTCCAACGAAAAGCCGAGCCCAGGACCTTTTCTCTACCAGGGCCATAAACCTGATTTAAAAACCAGGTTATCACCAAGATCTTTATGAGGCCATCCTCTCTGCACCCCACCCCAGGAGGCCCTGTTTGGGGGGTGTGGGAGCAGCCCAGAGGGAGGACTCCAGAGGGAGGAAGAGGGGCCCACGGGGAGCCAGAGGGAAGGAGTGGTCCAATAAACAGCCGTTCCCAGAGATAAGGGCTGTCAGAGAGGAAGAGGCTGTGTGACTACGGGAGTGGTGGATGGATGGGGGTGGTGCTTCTCCACCCACATATGGTCACAATGCCACGGCTGGACCACTGTCTGAGCCAGGCAGTCCCTAGTGGTCACATGGGGACACTAAGGCCCAGGGAGGTAAGAGCTAGTCAGAGGCCAAGGCAGGGGGGAACCTGCAATTTCAGCCACCCAGCCTGGGACTTTTAAACAAGGTTACAGTGTCCTTGGGAGGGAGACGCTGGGGTTGTCACATCAGGTCTGGCTCACGCCTCTGATGGGGGTGGTCCACCTAGAGGTGACCATGGGGAGAACTGAGGCTCTTTTGCATGATAAAGTCAGAGGAGGAAGAAGAACCAGGAATTTGTTTAAGCAAAACCCTGGGGTGGGGGTGGGGATTGGGGGGGACAGGCACCCACAAGCTCACTATCCCCCCAGGCCCACTCGGCTGGAGGGGAAAGAACTTCCACACAGGCCACTGACTTGCTGGGTGGCCTTAGGCAGGTCACTTCACTTCTCTGAGCTCCAGGTGCTTCATCTGCCAAATGGAGATAACAATCAAATTCCACCTCACTGGGCCGTCTGAGGATAAACTGGTGCCCCCGCCCCCATCGGAAAGTAGAGCGTTCCTGCGAAACATTTCTTAAGCTGAAATAACGTAAAGCGAAGAAGCAAGCACCTTCGGACACATCTTGCTAACGGACGCACAAAATAAATCAGGGAGAAGCAGTCTCACGGACACAGGCCAGAGCTCTGGCAGCTTGAGGCTGAGACGCTGAGCGTAGTTCCTCGGGAAGGAGCTTGGCGAGGCCCCTCTCGCTGCTCAGCGTCCGTGCTGCCTCTGTGAGGGACCGCTGCAGAGCAAATGCTGAAAGCGACTTCTGCCTTTCTTCATAGAAGCGAAAATCCTCTATCTTTCCATTAACGAAGACAGATACTAATGGAGGTCTTTCCTTAAGGCACAATGGCATAAAGTAAACTTTCACGAAGCGGGGGATGCCTGCACGTGCAAGCAACCTGGCATGATGCCTGGCCCTTAGTAAATGCTCAATAAATAGTAATGCTGTTGTTATAACTCCAGCACAGGTGAAGGGTTCAACTCTGCAATCTCAGCGAGATGCAGTGAAGGAGCACTGTGCCGGGAGTCAGAAGACCTGGGTCTACTTCCAGTACAGCACTGACCTGAAGAAACAAACAAGCAAACAAACGAAAACTTTCTTTCTTTAGACTTATGGACCTTTGTTTCCCTGTCTGTAAAGGGAGTGGGTTGGCTCCCGGTGGGTCTTCCAACGCCAGGATGTTATAGATCTCCCTATAGATGCCACTGCTCTCCCACCCTGGGTGGACTGGAGGATCGGCAGGGCTGGGTTGAGGAACCTTCAGGTAATCCGTCTGGGCACTGAGAAAGGCCAGGGGGGCCGGGAGACCCAGCTTCTGAACCCAGCCCTGCACCTATGTGATCTTGGCCAAGTACCTGGACTTCTCTGTGCTCCCATTCATCATCCAGGAAATGGAACCAATTTGCCTCATCCTTCCCAACACCCAGGACTCAGGAAAGAGCAGGCTGGGGAGCAGGGGGCGGGAGCCCCACTCCAGGGGTGTCTGTGGGGCTGGAGGCAAGTCTAGTCTCCACCCTGGGAGAGGACAGCACTGAGGGGACCACGGAGCAGCTGGGATGGCCCCCCTAGACCTCACGGCTCCCAGGCTCTGCATTCTCCCTGATCAGGGAAATAGACCCTGCTTTGCCTGAAAAGTGCCCCATTTCTCAGCCACCACCCGAGTCCTGGGCACAGTCTCCCTCACTCATGGAGTCCTGCCCAGCTTCCGTGCTGCTCTCTGACCCCTGGACTCGCCTCTGGCTCCTTCTCCATGCACTAGCCACAGCCATCTCCCCGCTCTCACCCAGGATAACAAGTTCCCAGAGCCTCATCAGTCCTGGTTCACTGGGCCCCACTCCGCCCCATCCAGACTCATCTCCTGCCCCCTATCTCATGCCCCCATCGCTGAACTCCAAACTGGTCTTTCAGTGCCAGGGGATCAACTGTGTCCCTTTGGGCCTCAACACTGTCCCTCTGCCCACAGTGTCCTTCCTGCTTCTAGGGCCTTGACTTATATCACCTCCCCTGGCAAGACTTTCATGTCTCCTCCCTTCGGGTCACATCTCTGGATTCCTGGCCCTCACCAAGATGTAATTTTACCTTTATTTGTGATTATTTTATTCATATTTGCTTCTCCCCCTTCACATTCTGTCAGTCCCCTGAGGACTTACACAGTGTCAGCACAAAGGCAGAGCATTAGTACATACTTGTTAAGTGAATAAACACACAGGACAATTGAATACTGTACCTATTCCCAACCTTTAAGCCTTTCCTCTAGGTCTGATTTAGCATATTCTTGGAGTCAGAGGGCACCTCGAGGGCACCGACCTTCCCACCCCACTCCCCACTCCCCCCCTCCTTGGCACTCTTCCTGCAGTATCTCTGACCAGGGACTCCCAGCAGTCACTCACATACCTCCTGTGACAGTGAGCTCACTCTTTTTCATGACAACCCATTTTCTGATGGACGGCCCTTTAGAGAGCCCTCCATTATGGGGGGGTGGGAGTCTATGTCTGTGCCTGCAGCTCGCTTTCTTCCTCAGGTCCCAGGCCTGCCCTGTCCCACTCCCCAAACTCAGACCTTCAGGCTCCAGCCCAGGCTTGCTCTTCCTTCCGCCTGAGCAGCCCCAGTGATGTCAAATCAGAGCGGAGCCCAGTCCTCCCTCCTCTGTACCTTTTCCAGTTCCTCACTGACCCCTTGAAAGAGTTTTACGCTACTTCTGAGTAAGGTTTCACCATCAGGTCCACTTCCTGACATGGGAAAGGGGGCCTTCCCTGCAGAGGCAGCCTCGGGCTCAGCCCCAGCAGCCCCCTCCCCGTCTCCGAGAGCAGCCTTCACTTCGCTGCATAAACTTGCACATGGCCCCTGTCCTTTCTGGGCCACCGTGTTTCCACCTGTACAGCGGAAAGAGTTCCTCTGAGCAGGAAGGGGGAGCCCTGGACCCACTGTCCCTGCTCTGTATCCATCAGAGCCCCAGAAGAACAAGATTTGACTGGGGCCAGCTTTATGGGTGGGTCACCTCTGCAGTCACATAGGGCCCTGTGTTTGTTTAGAAGGGCCCCGTGTTTAGAAGTCCCCATGCTTCGTTGAACACTCTTCTTTTGCCATCTTGAAAGTCTTAATAATCTCTGCATGAGGGATCTCATGTCGTCCTTTTGCACCTGGCCCTGTCAATTTTGTCCTGATCCTGACACGTCTGGCCCTGAGAAGATGCTGCCCTGTCCTGGGCCAATGACTCAAGGGAGAGACAGATTGAATAGGTAAGACCCTCATTTGAGGGGCCCCAAGAAATGTCAGAGGAGCAAACCCCATGGGGGCTTTCTGAGCAGCTCCTTGGCACTGAGCATCCCGTGGGGAGGGACCTCATCTTCCCCAGGCTTCCTGACCCAGAGCCGTGTCCTTCATGAATTCTTCCCCAGACCTCTCAACCTTGCTCCCCACTCTCGGTTCACTCAGGGCCCCTCAACTGTTTGCCCACCCCCATCCGCTGGGGTAGCTGTGAAATGTTTGCCCGTCTTTAATTGAGAGTGGGTGCTTGATAATACCCAGGAATTTGTGTTAATTTTGTTAGATGTGATAATGGCATATTATGTAAGAAAATGTCCACATGCTTTAAAGATGCATGCTGAATGAAGTATGTGGGGGTAGAATGACATGATGTTTAAAATTTGTTTTTAAATACTTTAGCAAAAAAAGAAGGGGACAAGATGAAGTAAATCTCGATAATGGTTGAAGCTGGATGATGGGTATATCGCAGTTCACTTGCAGGGCCCTACTTTTGTGTATGTTTGAGATCTCTCACTAAAATAAAGGGAGTAGGGGGTCGCCAAGAGAATTGTGAGAGGTTCTTTAGAATGTCCTCCGAAGATGCCCCTATACCACCTCCTTAAGAACTCGTGTATGTGCATATGTGCATTTTCTTAGTGAAAACATCCACAGCTTTCATAGGAGACTCGGGAGGGTCATGACCCCTGCCCCCAAAGATTAAGAACGCGGCCACCCTACAGACAGCAGCGGTGTTTGAAGTCAAGTTGCCCCCTCACCTCAAGCTGGTCACTGGGGAGTGTGCCGCTGGCCTAGGGTTCCCATGCAGCCCCTGATCCCTTCTCTCCACAGGGAGATCGAGGTGTTCAGCCACTAGGCCGCCGACCTCTCAGGAGACTCCCACACCTAGCGTGCCTCGACGCTCGCCCAGGATGAGCCCTCCGCGTCCCCACCCCTCCAGGCCCCGTCCCGTCCACCTCCCGCTTGGGGTGGCAATTTGTCTCCTTTTGAACCCCCCGCCCCCGACGGGTTTCCCCCTTTGATTCGCGGCCCGGAGGCTCCCCCCGCTTTGAAATGCAAACCCGCCTCGGCTGGGGCCGCGGGCGTCCTGGGGCTATAAAAGGCCTGGGTGGGGCGGCCCGGCGGCGGGGCTGGCGAGTTCAGGTGAGCAGTTGCTCGTTGGGGCGGCCCGCGGTGGCGGCTCCAGGGCCCAGCATGCGCGGGGGTCCCTGCGGCCACCATGTACGTGGGCTATGTACTGGACAAGGACTCTCCCGTGTACCCCGGCCCCGCCAGGCCCCCCAGTCTCGGCCTGGGCCCGCAAGCCTACGGGCCCCCGCCCCCGCCCCCCGGACCCCCGCAGTACCCCGACTTTACCGGCTACTCTCATGTGGAGCCGGCCCCCGCGCCCCCTGCGGCCTGGAGCGCGCCCTTCTCTTCTCCCAAGGACGACTGGGCCGCCGCTTATGGCCCGGGCCCTGCGGCCCCAGCTGCCAGCCCAGTCCCGCTGGCATTCGGGCCCCCTCCGGACTTTAGCCCGGTGCCCGCGCCCCCTGGGCCTGGCCCGGGCCTCCTGGCGCAGCCCCTCGGCGGCCCGGGCGCACCGTCCTCGCCCGGAGCGCAAAGGCGGACTCCCTACGAGTGGATGCGGCGCAGCGTGGCGGCAGGAGGCAGCGGTGGCAGCGGTAAGGACCCTTCCCTGACCCTGCGCCTCCGGACGGTTTCCCCCTGGGCACCGGCAGGTGCTAGGACCAGACCCCCCGCCGTCCCCTGTCTGACCTCTGCCCTGGCCCTGCTTGGGTTCCTGGAGTGTGGCCTCCCCTAACACTCTCGCCCTGGGGGGCTGTTGTCTCAGCTTCCCTTTCTGAATCCCAGCCTGAGTAAGATAGGGAAACTGAGCCCTGAGCAGTGAAGTTATGTGCCATGTGGTTACATGGGAAGGCCGCCGCTAGAACCCTGTCCCCAGACTTTTATCCTCGAGCTCTTTCAGAGACACCCGCCCTGGTCATCATGGGTCTCTTCCACCCCTATCCCAACCCCAGGCTGAGTCTGCAAACCCGCCCCAGATGGGCCAGTGCCCTGATTGTAAGAACGCGGTCAGGTCACTTTCCTTTATGGGCCTCAGTCCCCCAACCCGTCCAGTGACGAGATTGGTGGGTCATGTCATTTGGACTAAAAAAAGAGCCCTCTTTGGTTAGATTAGCGGGCTGGGGGCTCCTTACCTTCCCAACCCAGGGCCCTTCCTGAACTCTTGACCCTGGGGGAGGGGAAAGGGGAGCAGTTGGGAAGGTGGCCGCTGTTTGGCTCCTGAGCCTGTGAACCTCCTGCCCCCAGGCAGGCCTCTCTGATCCGCCCTCTTCAAAGGCAGGGGAAGGGGCTGGACAAAGGCCCAGCTTTAATGAGGGACGGCCTGACCTCCTTTATAGGTCCCCTCTTTGTCATGTAACAGGCTGTGCCTTGGCTCGGCAGTGACTCCTGTTGGCCGGGAAGTGAACAC
This sequence comes from Mormoops blainvillei, assembly GCA_004026545.1. Taxonomy (NCBI): domain Eukaryota; kingdom Metazoa; phylum Chordata; class Mammalia; order Chiroptera; family Mormoopidae; genus Mormoops; species Mormoops blainvillei. The sequence goes on along the minus strand of PVJD01010551.1, from coordinate 11,999 downwards.
GATACCCCATTGTCCTGACTGTGTCGGGCCTGTCCTGACAAAGGCCACCTGGCCTGGTGGGCGGGAAGTTGGCCTGCCCACCCTTTGATGTCCAGCCCCTCCTCCCCTTCCCCCAGCTGGGATTGAGCCTGGGACTTCCCCACCTCCTCTCTCTCTTCACCCCCATGTCTCTACACACGCCCAGCTCACCCCGGGGCAGATGCTGGGGAGGGCTTGATCAGTAGCTACAGGTCTGGCTGTAATCGGACCACTTTCTTGGGAGTCCTAGGGACACAGAACCTCATATCTGCCTCCAGAGACCTCAGAGGACTGGAACGTATGACCCGACTCTGCCCTTGTTTCCATAACCTTAGCTAAATTATGATACTTACTGATAGACCCAGCACTGACCTAAGATCTTGCATGTGTTAACTCATGTAATTTTTATAACATTATAGTGGGTACTGTTATCACCCCCAGTGTTAAGATGAAGAAATAATGGCATAGAGAAGTTAAATACTTGCACAGAGCAAGTATTTATAACCAGTAAATGGTGAGACTGGGACTGGAACCCTGGCGGATTGACCATCAAGCGTGTGGGCTAATTCTCTGAATGACTTCTCTAAAATGGGTTTTCTTTTCTGGGTCTCAGTTTTTACCATCTGTGACATGAAAGAGAAGGGTCTCATAACTCGTTTGAGTGACAAAAGGAGCCCTTTGAAAAATCTGATGGAAAGTACAAATCTCCCCAAGAAAGGAGCGTTGCCTAATTTGGCTGAAAATTTCAGGAATGCTAGAGGCCCCAGAAGCTTCATCCACAGACCCCGGTTGAGAACCCTGCGTTAGGTTATAAGAGAGAAGGCGTCTGGGGCCAGTGATCCTCAGGGTCCTGCAGTTCTGTGTCTGTTCCCTGGAGAAGGAAGTCCGTTTTTCCTGCTCCTCTATTCCAGTTGTGACTTCCTGCTGACCAGGTGACTTTGGAGATGGATGGGGAGGTTCCCCAGGGGCGGGACTTTGAGAGAGGCCATCACCGTGTAAGGGAGGGAGAGTAGGTCAGTGAGGGTCAGAGGAGTGGGGAGGCCTGGGGGAGCTTCCAGGCCATGTGATGTCAGGCAAATCACCTCTTTTCTGAGGGCACAGAAGCTGCCAGCCCAGCTCAGCCTCTGGTCTCAAAAGTCATGTGGATGCTGTTGTTTCCAGGTGGAAAAGGGCCTAGGAGTAACTCTGCCCAAAGGCCAAGGACCCTTATCTCCCGAGTCCCAAGCAGCGGAAGGAAGGGCTAAGAGGGCTCCGGAGGAAAGCGGCTGCCTCCAGGAGTAAGGTCGCACCCATTCTGCCAAGGAGGCAGGAGGCCTGGCCTTCTGAAAGCTAGAAGCTGCTGCCTGTCTGCCCAAGGGGCATCTAATTCTGACCAGTGCGCCTGTGATGGGGGCAGAACTGGGTGGGGTTACAGACCCTCCCTGAGACAGAGGCCAAGCCCCTCCCTTGTCTGGCCTCAGTTTCTCCTTCTGGGCAATGTAGATACAGGGGCTCTTAGGGGCGTTTCCTGTGTGAATGCTGCTGTCTCAGATGGCAGAGGGAAGGAAGGTCAGTGCATCCCAACATGGCTCCCTGGTCACCATGTGTTACGATGCCATGTTTGGCCAGCCCATTTTTCCTCCCTTCTGAGATTCTAGCATTCTACAATATCTGAGCTGGACAGTTAGACACCAGGCATACAGATGGGGAGCTGAAGACCAGAGATTGGAAGGAATGTTCTAGTTTCACATAAGTGGAATCTGGACTAGAATAGATGTTGGATGAGTAAGTTAAAATTTTTCCAGCGGTTTTCTATCATTTTTAGGGAAAAAAAATCTACACTCTTTCCTGAGGTCTCTGAGACTGTAGTACAGCAGCACTGGCCCCTTGCCTACCTCCCTGACCTCTACCCAGACCACTCTCCCCTCGGCCATCAAGCTCTATCCACTTGAGCCCTCTTTCAGGGTTTCGGATAGGCCATGTCCTTTGCAGGTCTTTTGCAGGTGTTGTTCCCTCTTCCTGGAAACCTCTTTTCCCTGGCTCTTTGCAGGCCTATCTCCTTCTCACCCTTCAGGTCTCAGCTTAATGCTCACCTCCTCAGAGGTGTCCTCCATGATTTCTCAAGGAAGGCTTCTCCTGTAGCCACCGATAATCTTTGCCATGCTTCCTGTAGTGCACTAACCCCAGTTGTAATTTACTCACTTATTGGTGTGTTTGTGTGTGGTCTGTTCCCCTACCCACCCACCAAGGTAAACACCTATGAGGTCCAGAGCCATGTCTATTTGACCTGTCACTACATTCTAGACACCCAGATCAGTGTATGACATTTTGCAGGGGCTCAGTATATTTTGTTGACTGAATGAACAGGGCAGATGTGGGGAACACTAGAATGACTCTGGGGTAAGAGGGGAGAGATGAGACCTTGGCTCTGACACAGGTTTCTGAGGTCCCAGCCCTGGAGACAGGACCCACAACTGTCTAACCGAGAGCTCATGCCAACAGTGGAAGCCTGGTGGCTCCCCTCTCCCCACTGGGACAGCGAGGTGCCATCTTCACCTGGGACATCGGCATAGTGGAGGCTGGGACTAAGACTCTGGCTTTGCTGTAAGGAGAGGGCAGTGAAAGTGGGGACGATACAGGAGAGGCTTGGGACCTTCATCCCACAATCAAATATGAAACAGTTCCAAGTGTTTACTGTCACTTGACTGAGGCCCGAGTAGACAATAATGACAGGGATTCTTTTTTTTTTTCCCCTTCCCTCTTTGCATCTATAAATACCACTGTTTTCATTAAGAGGGCTCTAAATCATCCTCTGTTGAGGGCTCAGCAGCCATCCCTTGTGAATGAACAGGGTTTCACAGGTTAACGGCCCATTAGGGTGGCTGACGTCCCACACCACTAGGGAGACGTTCATGCAGATGATGAGACAGCTGCAGCAGGTTTTAGATTTTGGTCCAACTCCTTCAGCTTTTAGATGGAGAAACTGAGGCCCAGGGAGGGATGAACCCCACCCCTTCTCCCTGCCACATTCCAGACTCTCTCCCTTGCTCCATTGCCACGGCTACCAACCTGGCCTCTCACCTTCGGCCTCTCTGATGCCCCGGCCATCTTCTAAACCATGGACAGATTCATCTATTCAAGGCACACCCCTGCTCAAGAGCACTCCATGGCTCCCCACTGCCATGGAATTGCTGCTTTATTTTATGCCATCTTACTGCTGTGAAATCCAACCCCATTTCTATGGCATTCAGAGCCCTATTGAGAACTGGTCCCCAACCCATTATTGAAGCCACCCTCCTGCTAGTTTGCCTAGATAGAGAGATTCTTACTTGCAACAGTTAAGATCTGGACCTTAACTGTGATTGTATTTCTGTTAGAAGCTGTGTTAGCATCAGGAAAGCTAATTTGGATCATTTCTTTGAGCCTCAGCTTCTTCCATGGTAAAATTCAGATGACAATAGGATTGCACCTTGAAGCAATGGTACTTAAATCCCTGAGTCTGGCCTAGCAGGTGCTCAGTGCATCGGTACCTGTGACCATCTCTTCTAGTCCTTAGCAGGTGCACTCGAGCACACACCGCACACACCGCACCCCTCCAGTCTGGGTGCCTCACCTGAACTACTCTCCCTTTCCTCTTCTACATTTTTCACCAGTTCAAATGCTCCTCCTTTTTCAAGGCCACCTCCTCTGGCAAGCCCTCCTTGGTTCCTCCCCTCCTGGCACTCTATCATGTCCTCGTATTGACAACATTTACCACTGACTGTGTTTATCCTTATCATCTACCATCCATTATCCCCTCAGGGACCAGTCTTAGTCAGTCCCATCCTCACCGTTCCTTGCCCATAGTAAGGGCTCATGATAAAGCTGATAACTGTAGTCTCGGCTGAGTCCTTACCGTATGCCAGGCACTGTGCCCTTTGCATGGGTGATCTCACCTAAGCCTCATAACAACCCTAAGAGTGCGAGGATCTATTATTAGCTTATTTACAGATAAAGTCAACAAGGCTCAGAGAGGGTAAGGCAGCTTGCCAAGCTCACACAGCTGGGACACAGCAGCACAGGGTTCAAACCCAGGTACGACTGGCCTAGGGAGCATCTTTCAAATAAAGCAACATCCTGGCACAGGAGCCCGAGCTCCCCCTTCCCATGTGTGTCCCAACCCAGGTGGGGAAAAAGGAGGCCAGTTGAGGAAGAGCTGAAAGAGGTTGGAGGGGGAGGGTGCGCACAGCAGGGGCGGGGCTGTTTAAAACTGGTTCTCAAGGCAGAAGCTCCATGTGACACCTCATCGCTCAGATGTAGCTGGGGAGGGGAATGACCCAGTTAGAAGGTGGCAGAAGGCTGTTTTTGGTTGAGGGTTTTCTCCCCCACCCCGGCCCCGTTTTGGCAGATACTGCTGCTGAGAGCCGAGGGCGTCCTCCCGAAGGTCCCGATTGGCTGTTAGCAGCGATGTCCGGCTTGTCAGGAGGGAGCTATCTGAATGGGCCAGCCCCTGGGGTTTCTGTCCTGGAACTCCTGGGATTTAGAAACAACGATTGCGTCTGGGGTCAGGTCCATCGTTATGTTAACATGCTAAACCCTCTCCATACCACGGTCTAGATCCATCTGCATCAGCAGAGAGGGAGCAGGTGTTAGCGGAAGCCGAGGCTGATGCTCCAGCCTCAAACCCCTTATCCCAGGAACTCAGCTCTGACCGCCTCTCCATCCTCATTATGTGCCTCCCTCCATTCATTCATTCATTCGGGCCTGTGGGCAGTGATATCCCTAAGTGTCTCTTCTGGGCGCCAGGGATTCCAGCCAGAACTAGGCAGACAGTTCCCACAGGGAGCTGGCACTGTCTGCCCCTGACGCTGCCACTTTCTGCCTTAGGGTCTTTGTGCCTGCTGTCTCCCTTCCTAGAATATTCTTCCCCATTGGTGACATGGAAACCCCCTTCTCAGCCTTTAAGTTTTGGCTTAAATGGTGCCTCCTCCAGGAGACGCCCCCCGCTGAGTAAAGTGTGCCTCTCCCCGCTCCCCACCACCACCGCCGCACCTGCCTCTCAGGTCTGTTTGCTCTCCTTCGAACTAATCACAGTTTGTAATTATATCATTGGTTTGTTTTTAATCAGTGCCACTGCCCCCCCTCCCGGGAAAGAGGAGAATGAACCATTTCACAAATAAGTACCAAGTATCTACCGTAGTAGTCATGTAAACTAGCATGTATTGAGTGCTCAGCATTTTTTCAAATGCAGGTATTTCTGACCCCAGAAGAGCAGATTTCTGCATTAGATTAGTGACTTTGACCATGGCTCTGGGACCAGTGAAGCTGAACGGATGGATGTCCTTTGGAGGCTGAGCCAGTTGGCTGATGGATCTGATGTGGGGAGTGGGATGTGCCATCAAGGCTTTTGGCCTGAGCAGCTGAAGGAGGGGGGCTGTTTACTGACATCAGGAAGACCAGGAAGCAGTAGGTTTGTGTTGTGTTCAACATGATCCAGCAAGGTACTCGCTGTGTGCCAGCCACTGTTACGGACTCGGTGAGCACAGTGGCATGGTGCCTGCCTTCACGGAGCATAGAAGGAACCAGGCACCAAGGGGAGGGGATTTGCCAAGGTCACACAGTGAGCCAGAAGAGGGCTGGAGCCCAGGGCCCCTCCCTGCACCTCCATCTAGAACGGAAGACTTCCAGAGCCGCACCTGCAGACCACTGGGCGGGGACCTCGCTTCCCCACCAGAGGAGGATGGCCAGTGTAGAGCAGAGGCCTGGAAATTCCACCAGGAAACATCTCAGAGAGGCCTCGAGTGTTCAGCCTTGGAGAAGATTTGCAGGGACTCCACTGTTGTTTGCAGATTTTAGAAAGGCTGTCCTGGACCAAGGATGCCCCTTCTTTTAGGTGCCCTGTGGATAAACCTTAGAAGACCAAATGGGTAGTGGGTGCAAGAACAGACTGTTCTGCAGATAGTACAGGCATCATGCAGGCGTGGGCATCTGGCCCATGGTAGGAGCTTGGTCTCGCAGGGCTGTCCAGTAGTGAACATGCTCTGTATCTGTGCGGTCCAGTGTGCTAGCTGCATCTGCCTTTTGGAGCATTTGAAATATGGCTGGTGTGACTAAAGACCTGAATTTTAATTCTATTTGATTAATGTAAATATAAATAGCCACACGTGGCTAGTAGCTGTCACATGGGACAGTGCAGGAAAATCGTCCTCAAGAGTTCCTAGAGTGGTGGTCCACTCCGATGGGCTCCCTCCTCTCCAGCGTGGAGTCCCTCCTGCCTCTTCCATCTCTGCAGTCATCTTCATCTTCTTCATCATCACAGCTAGCTTTTATTAATAATGACCTTACTGAGTAGATTGTCACATCTAATCTCCGAAACTACCATATATAAGGAAGAATGGATAGACTGGGATCCAAAGAGGTTCAGTGACTTGCCTGGGTTCACACTGCTGGCACGTGGCCGGCCTGGGCAAGGACCATCAGGCCTGTCAGATTCCGAAGGCTCTGTCCTCTCTGCTGTCTCCCTGAGCCAAGTCAGACTGTGGACTTCTAGGAAGAAGAGAGAGCAGGGGATGACACACAGGTGGCCTGGGAGGAGGAGTGTATGGTGCTGACTGAGCACTGACCAGGAAGGAGGATGACAGTGGGGAGGAGAAACTTGTCTAAGGCTGCAAGGCTCCTATGTGTGCCTGGCCAGGCCACTCCCCGCCCACCCCATGCCAGCCTCACCCCTGCTGCAGGTCTTGAATGAGGAACTGTAATGGAGCATCCTGGGACTCGCAAATCCGCAGGAGCAAGGACTTAGCGAGGGCCCAATAGAAAGCCTCGTGGCCCACAAGAGTCTATCCATCATTGAACTGGCCAGGCCAGGGCTACCACAGCAGAGGTCCCATCCCCTAATAATACAGATGAGGTGACAGACCCAAACTGGTCATCACATGTGCAGCGGGTGGCCCAGCCAGCTCTCCCCACTCCCGGACCAGCATGTTCTTTGTCCCGCTGTTCCCCATCAGGCGGCATTCCTCTGTCTCCCAGGGGAGCCCTCCAACATCCGCTGCTACAAATAGCTCAGTTCTCCTTGTCTCCAGAGCTCTTTGCCCTTTACAAGCTGCTCTCACATCCATTCTGTTTCCCAGGGGAAGGAAAGCCCAAAGGGCTTCAGTCACTTGTCGACTCCTTCAGCTAAGGATGGTCAGAAGTGGGCCAGGTCTCTGCCTCCAGCAAAGCCTGGGGACTTGCCCCCTGTGCACGGGGCCTTCCCCAAAGCTCAGTACAGTGGAAAAGCTGACCGGGTCAGGACACTCCTCAGAAGCACCACCACCTCGGGGCTGCCCCGCACCCTGCCACCTCCGCAGCCCTCTTATATATATTATCTGGGTAACACCTCACATGTTTTATGTTCAAGTTAATTGCATGCTCAACATATTCGCAGTTCTTTCCTCCTCCTCATTATGCTGAAAAATGCCTACCATCCTTTCAGTAAAGTACATCTTCTTCCTTCCCCGCCCCAGTTTCAGGACTCTTTGCAGCGACGCTCCGTGGCCACCCTGGTCCTTCCGCCTTCTCTGAGTCCCCTCTTGCCAAAGGCCCCAGAGTTTGCATTTCTCTCTGGCCTCCCCAGACCAGCAATACAGATGTGGGTGACTCCCCGGGGCCTCCTGTGCCACATGTCTCTGAGGGACTTGGCTGGAGGATGTACAGGCCATTCTCCTCTGCAGGTGCTGCCCAGGTGGTGGACAGTGACGGAGCAGGGGGATGCCTGGTCCTTATGGGAGAGCTCAGAGCCACACAGAACTTTAGATTCTACAGGGACTTCAATGCTGACACCCCAACGCTCTTCTGATGCACAGGAGAAACTGAGGCCCAGAGAGGAGACGGGCCTTATTCAAGACCACACAGATGGCACAAAACTGGGACCCGGACCTCCTGACACCAGCTGGTGGTTTGAAGTCCCCCAGCGGGCTTATTGAAAATGGCAGGGAGATCAGGATGCAGTAGGCTTGGGGTGGAGCTTGTGTGTGTCGGGGGAATTTTGATATATAGCCAATTGGGGCCGGACCACACAGGGAGGGGTTGCAGAGGGTCCAGGGCCGGATTTGTGTTCCAGGCCCTGAGGACCAGAGGTGGCAGTGTCATCCATTAGGCCACAAGCCCAGCAGGAAGAGGGCAAAGGAAGTGCTGACCCACAGTCCACTTGATTTTCCTGGAGCCACCCACCCCACCCTGGAGGCAGCAGCTGAGCTCTGTCCTCGCCTGGTCCAGGCTGGATGGGGAGTCCCACTGAACAAAGGCTGTGTGGCTCCTACCGCCTGCCCTCTAGCTAGGCAGGCTCTGTATCTAGACTCTCAGGCAGGGAAATTGCTCTTAGAATTCTTTTAGCAACAGTAACAAACACAATCAGAGAATCAACAAACATTGGGAGCTTCATGTTTCCAAGTTGGAAGGGGCCTTATAAATAAACAGTCTCGTCCAACACAACCACCCATTGCACAGACCATTCCCAACATTCCTGCCATATGGTTGTCCTGCCATTATTGGGAATGAATGAGATCTGCTCTTCCGCACACACTTAGTATGTGCCAGGTACTGTGCTAGGCATCGCCCACCCATCTCGGCATCATCCACCCATCGCAAGTGATCCCCTGGACACCCCATAGTTGGCTAGTTATGGGAGAACATACACTTTGTGATAGGTGCTTGTGCTGTTTCTGAGGCTGGACAGACCTGGATTTAAATCTTACCTGCCAGATGTGTGGACCTCTCAGCCTCTGTTTCCCCATCTGTAACATGGGGACGACAGTTGCACAACTTCATAGGTTGTTGAGACACAAGGTGCCTGACACATGGACATGTTGGCCTTTATTAGACTAATAATTATCCCCATCTTGTAGATAAGGAAAATAAGGCTCAGAGAGGTGGGGTGACTGCCCTGGATCACCCAGCCAGTGAGAAGCTGCGCTGCACAACCCCAGAGGTCTACTTGCTCAAATAACCATGTGTCGGGACACCTGAGAGCTATACAAGTATCGAATCCCTGAGCCCTGTTTCACCCCCACTGACTCTGAATTTCTGGGCTCGGTTCTGTGTTTTTAAAAAGCTCCCAGCCAGTTCTGAGGCTGTTGGTCAGGTACCTGGAACTACTAGCCTGTAGCTTCTCCTCTGCCCAGCACACTCTAGGGGGTGCAGAACTTGCTACCTCCGTGGCAGGCCGGCACACGTGGGTGGGCCATTCCTCTAGTCCCAGAGCCAGAGCAGAGAGAAAGCCTCTTGCTTGGGTGAGTTAACCAAGGCTCTCCTCAGAATGCTCACCCCTGAAGAGCTGGGGGCTCCCCACCTTCCCTCAACCCACTCGCACTGGCATCTGGCCCAAAGGGTTATTTATTAGGTGGCTGGGAGCGGTGGCCCCCATCAGACACCTGTTACAGGAGCCTGGACTTCCCCCTTAGCCCCAGCATCCCAAGGGCCTGTAAATCATTGATCCCGGGCCCTCTCCTCACCCCACCGCTCTCACGCACCGCCCTGGCCCCCCCAACCCGGGCTCCCCGGTGACACAGGTGCTTGCAGGAGGGGGCAGGGAGAGTGGCCCAGAGCATTCAGGAGTTCTGGCCCAGAGCTGGGCCTGCGGCCCCAGGCTCCTGACTGTCATTAAAAATACAGGTTCATATCTACACATGGTAAAAATTTAAACGCCCCTAACATTCCGTCCTACCTCTGGTCCCGCAGCCTCCAGAACCCCTCTCCAGAGGCAGCTCCTGCTAATGGTTTCTTGTAAAGTCTTTTACAAAGAACTCTGTGGGGGCACAAACATATGATTGTGTGCATGCGTGTGCGTGATAGGTGCTTGTGCTGTTTCTGAGGCTGGACAGACCTGGGACACGCCCCCATTTTTATACAAAAACAGAAACATATCCACAACATTCAATGTCTTGCCTTTTTTTTTTTTTTTTTCTTAACAACATGTCTTAGGCATTGCTCCATACTGGCATGTGTGGAGCTTTTCAGTCTCTTTAGAATGATTGCATCGGCTCCTCTCCATGGATGCACCGTCTTTTATTTAACGTGTCCCCTTCTTGTAGGCCTGTACATTGCTTTTAGCCTTCTGTTCCAAACAGCTACAGCTTTGGGCATTTGTGGGATCAATTTCTGGAGGTGGGATTAGTCGGGAAAGGGTATGTGCACGTTTGACTAGGCTAGACATCACCAAGCCAGGCTCCAGGGAGGATGCTTCAGTTATCACTCCGTGGGCAGCCTATGGGATTCTCTGGACCATACAGTGTGATAGCAAACATTTTGTTCTTTGGCAGAGCCTTTTTCTTAGCAGTAAAATGGTGTGTTTCGAGCAGCTCTAACAATAGAAGTTGGCCAGGAGGTTCCTGAGCCCACCAGCCGCTCTTCTGGGTCCAAATGAGGAAGAGAGGGTGGGGGAAACTGGGCCTGTGGGCTGGGCCTTCATTGGCAGCCGAGCTAGAACAGAGAGGACTAATTACGCAGCTAGAGCCCTACCTGCCATCTAGTCCCACCCCCAGCTCCCACCCAGGTCTATGAAACGGGTGTGATGGATCCCTGCTTGCTCATGAGAAGGGATGGGAGTGAGAGCTGGGCGTCGAAGGGGACAGGTGACTTCATAATCCCTGCTTGGAGTATCGCAGGCTGAGGTTTGGATGGGCAGGGAGCCTCATCCTCCACCTCAGGCTGGGAGACTTCCGGGCCTTTTCCAGGTCCCCCAGCCTGTGGACCCTGCAGAACTCCGCAGCCCGGGGCTCTCGGGGGCCTGCTCTCACTATGGGCTGGCCCCTCCCTTCCCAAATACAGGTAGATGATGGGTGGTCTGCTCTTCGAGCCTCTGCTGCCAATACTCAGGGAGGGCTCTGTGGCGGGGGTTCTGCAGTCCCTAAACCTGATGGGTGAGGAGTTGCAAATGAGAATGGGGAGAGAGCGCCCTGGGCCAGGTGACGCGGTCCTGACTGCACAGGGAGCCTAGACTCGAAGGACTCCCCAGGCCTTCCTTATTTAGATCTCCAGCAGCTGTATAACCGTCCTGAACCTCGGTCTCTTCATTTACAAAATGGGAGGAGACTAAACTCCCTTGACTCCTCTGGGTTTAGCCCAGTGAACCCAATGGGCTGTGGATTCCGAGCTCTCTGCCGGGCTCTGGTGGAGGGGGCGAGAGGCAGAACTGTTTTTGAGCGGGCATTGAATTTTCTAGGCCAAGCAGGGGCTCCATCTGGACCAAAGCCTTAGCAGCCACTCCCTTGTCCCTTTCATGGGCCAGGCCTGGCTGCGGGCCGAGGTTGTCCCGTGCTACATCGGGCAGTGAGCTGAGGGCAGGGGATGTGGAAGCGTCCAGGGCGGTTCCGCTGCTCTGGCAGGAAACCCAAGGGAAAGAGCCCAGGAACATCTGTTGTCTCCCATTCTCCATGAAAGCCATTTGGCTCCCAAGGAGCCCAGTGCTGTCCTGCCAAGCTGCGTGGGCTTGGTGGAGGGGGCGGGGACTGGAACTGGGTGGGGGTGGGTAGTTAGGACAGGGGTGCTGAGGGACAGGCAAGGCCAGGGCTTGTGACCCAGACAGAGATGAAGGCTGGGCTGTTGTCGGGGCACTAGGGTGAGGCGGGAGGGGATCAGTGGTTGTTCAGAGACCCACCATACCCTGGTGGGACACATGCGTGGGTCTGAAAGTGCTTGCATGTGCCTCCTATTTATAGCCATGTGCTCGGCTTCTTACAAAGAAAACTGGTGTTTAGTCAGGCCCCTACACCAGCCCAGGCCAAGCATGACTCTTAATATTCTCTCCAGACAGACCTCTGATCCCAGCCCCAAAGAAGCCCTGATATTAACCCCAGTCGGTCCTCAAATCCAGTTCCTGGCCCCAGGCCGAGCCCCACGGAGAGGCCAAGCCACCGCCTCCTCCCTCCTGGGTTATTGCAGGTCTCTCTGTGCTTCCCGCTTCCTCTTGCCAATCTGTTCTGCATGCGGCAGCCAGAGTCATATTAAAACGTACGTCAGACCTCATGTCTCCTCTGCTCAGA